>CAIGRP010026521.1:0-22910 GCA_903798385.1 Fraxinus cuspidata | reverse complement strand
AACCCGCAGTCGCTACTCTTGAGTGCGCACTGGGTAAACCTCGCTACATGAGAGATAAACCGCACTAGGCAAATCTGGTGCGACGGACTCGACCGAGGAAGTGTTGGCATAGGATTCGAACTTGTGACCTTCGATCTCCGCGTTCACCTACTCCACCAACTCGGCCACTCCCGAAGTGTTTTTTTTTTTTTTTTCCTTTTTTAATATTTCCTTAAGTTATCTTCTTGAATGTACCAAACATAATAATATAAAGGAAATAAAGAAGAATCTATGGTATTGACCAACCTATCTGTCTCCCTACCCATGCAACCCTATCAAAATATTACATTCCTCAACTGTTTTTGTTGGTGATTGTTGAGATTTCTAAGGTGCCTCCATAAATTAAAAAATTGCCATCAATGTAGCCTTTGATGCAAAACGAAGTAGGTTGTTTATATTGACCTATTTCATAAAGGACACAACACCATGCAACGAATTAGTTTCGTTTTCAATAAATTTGGATTTAAATTCTTTCGCTACTCCTTTAAATTTATGACTAGATCATTAGCATAATAGCAGGCCATGCCGCCACGAACACATCCACAAGATGATCTTATCATACTTTCAATTCCGTTAATAAAAACTACTGACATGCAAGATCGACAAAACGAAATATTAAAAGACATCCTTAACAACTGTAACAACTCATGAACACATGCACTGAACATTATCATCCTACATCCACCAGCATATCACTAAAAATAAATACAGATCCTCGGAAACTACAAGAAGCGATCAACACATGCACAAGGTACCGTTATATGCACCATCAGTCACTAAAACCTGCCGAGAGCCGTTATCATCTCTACATCAGTACACGTTTGTTTCACCATTCTCCTCGGATTTTCTCTGATCTTTCAAGACCACTGCTTTAACACAGTACCATTGGTACAGAAGATATTTATAACAACTATACAAGCCAAGATACTTCCTAGATTTTTTATAGAATTACAACCCTTAGTACAGATATAGCTTATGTGATATATTTACTAATAAATGTCAGTGTCCATATCAATGTTTAGATTTTGAGCTAGAGGTTTCTGAACTACTTATTTTCTTCTTTCTATATAGCTCCTTGCGACTTGAATCTGTCTTTCTCCTAAGCCTCGCCAGTGATAGCAAGTGATAAGTGAGAGACTATAGTGATTGTGTGAACCAGGCCTGAACTCAACGTCGTCTTGACATTCAGTTGCAACATAAACTACTTTCCAACGACATAATATTTTAGAACTGTATTCGATAAGGCCTATACAAGTTTCCCCAAGACAAGATAAACTGTACGTTGATCCGTATAGTTAAAACAGTTCAACTAGCGGTAATAATGGTGAACACATCTCGCATGTTTGGGCCGAATTAAAATATGATTTTAATCTAAGTCAAAGTCAAACAATCAATATTAACCACATCTTTCATGGTCCCACATCTTTTCAACCACACATTTCAAAAACTTCTATCATAATCTACAAAAAATCTAATTTTAAACATATTCATCACAGGCAGAAATTACCTCAAGCCACCCTGAACGCGTGGACTTTTCAAGAATTTTGCTAAAAGATTGTTGACTTCTTCAAGATCTGAAGCTCGCAAGATAAATGCTTCTACATTTGTTAAGCATTTTACAAGCCTACTGTTCAGTAATCTGTGTCCCGGAATCCTGATTTTTGATGTAAGGGATCAATGCAGACATTTTTTCAAGCCTAAATCAATTTTGATGATTTAGAGTTCAATTTTCACACAGTTCTGCACCAAGAATTTCTTTTGTATAGCTCGAAAGATGCCATGTTTCTAAATTAGCAGGAAAAAGGAGCTTGCGGCTTTTTTAATATTGTAGCTTCACCAATTTTTCGAGTAAAGAAATTAAGACCAGTTATTAAATTTATACATCAAAATAAATTATTTGACTTCCCTCTCTACCTGAATAAATTTTATTAAATTAAGCCTGTGAGTTGTGATGCCCAATAAGCTTTTCTGTTAATTTTTTTTTATGTTATCTGTAGATCAAAATTATTTTACACTATTTAATGAAGCAAAGGTCTGGACGCAATTCAAAATACAATAACACAACTGATTTTCGCGAATGACTTGTAATATAGGGTAAGATTTGAGTTCTGATGATAAAGTCTAACATTAATTTCAAATGCGTTATTTTCTTTATTATTCTCATTGTTCTTAGACTTCGGCCGCACCCGTTTAGTTTTAGCGTCCTAATTTCTGTAAGGCGTCATAATTTCGCATTTGACTGCTAATTCAAGTTGAAATCAAAATTCATTACACATTGCATCACATTCTAACTTTGTAGCATATAAAGCGACTTGAAACTAGACACATTAAACTCTAGTAAGCGTGTGTGCACGCGCGCGTCTATGTATGTACACACACACATATATACGTGTGTGTAGCTTTCGCGTGTGTAGCTTTTTGATTGGAAAAACGAAAGTTTCTTTCTGTTAGTGGACTTAGTTCTTGAGTGGAGTCGAAGAATTAATCCTTACATTTCCTCCTTATTCTTGTGTGATTAGGGTAAATATTAATATTGCTCCTCCACCAGTCAATTTTGGGATGAAAAATTGTAGTAATCATCATGGTTTAGTGAGATTGTTGTGCTATTCAACACTTGAGGCGAAAGCTATGGTTTTAAATGCAATTTTTTAACTCATTAACTCTTATGCAGAAATGATGATAAATGATTAGTATATTGAAAGTTAAAACATATCTATTTATGCAGTCTCTTTTCTAGTTTGCTTCAAATGCAGAGAATTAGTGAGTTTTCTCATCGTACACGTCCTTCACATAGAGATGTGAGATTTCCATTCTAAAAAGTTAATTAGAGTAGTCCGATTTTCTCCTAATTAAACTCTTAATAAACCCCCTATCAATTTTGGGACTTTTTACTCAATCTTTCCCATCAATCCACCCCCAGTCAAAGTACCACATTTCAATCCCCTCAGGCGATAATTTATTCCCGTTCATCTACCTCATATTAGGTTCCATCAGGACTCAATTGTTATATGATCGATGCAACTACTTTGAGATCAACCATTGATTTTTTTGGGCGATCAAAACTAACTAGGACCTTCGCTCAGCTTTCCCATGAAGGCCTGAATCTGAATGTTCATCTTACTCTAATGGGTTAACTTTTTAGAATGAAATCTCACATCCTTGTCTTCTACCTAATGTCCACAAGCTCATCAAAAGTAAGTTATACTCAAAAGCACATTAATTAAAACAGCATACTAATTTCATTCTTTCTATTTGTGTTAAATGCACCATGCTCGCCCAATTTTAAGCGAAGTTGTATACGTCGCTCTTCTTCAATCCGATGCAACCAAATCATTCAACTTTGATTTGCTTGGAAAAAACTGGTCTTGTCTTGTCAATTTAACTAATACACATTACTCATTCTAAAAGAGAGCTTTTTTTAAAAAAAAATGTATGAACTAAAATGACTTTTTTCACATCAATTACCCATTAATTTTAACTTCTACGTCAGCATATCACAGTAGTTAAAATGACGCAGTGGATAGAGTGACCATACTTGTAAGCAAATCGAAGTAGGGTGACCTGATTAGACTAAATTAAAGATGAGTGACCCAGGTGCAACTCCGCTAAAAGTTGGGTGACATCACATGTTGAAAACCCATCTCCATGGGGAGCAACCGAAAAATGATCTTGTATTCGGCCATAAATTTATTGGAGACAAGGTTTAAATATTTCGTCCTTTTTTATAATGTAATGAGGTGATTAAGTGGCAGAAAACATGTCATATACATATCCAGTTAATATATTTTTAGCAGTAAATGTATGATTAGGTCAGGTAGGTGAGCACTTGAATTGATCCTATATATAGAAGAAAACCAGTGTTTTCTTCAAATGGTTCGATCGTTAGCTTTCAGTAGTTTAATTTGCAGTTGAGAAGTTGAGTTACTTGTTGTCTCAGAAATCGTATAGTCATATTGAGATGCAGATCGATGAGTCAAAATCAGATTAAATACATGCACAGGTAGAGTCTAATCAGGTGGAACAGAAAACCAAATTTTACTTATAACCATAATTTATGAATTTATGAACTTATAGTATAAATAGGGTAACAAAAAGATTTGCTGATGATTCAGATTCAAAGTGGGTAAAACTGGTGAACAGTCAAGCCTTCTTCCATGTACGATACCGTGCTTTTTCGTAGCGTTATATTTATGGTACTGGGGATGGCAGTACTAAGAGGATATATAATGAATGTTGGTGTGGGGAGGGATGGAGGGAGAGACATGGATTTGTTAGTCGAAGAAAGCGGCTCAGTTACAAGTTTCCATTGTACAAATGTTTGGTGAGATATATGGAGTTTCTGTTTTTGAAGTTTTTTAACCAAAGAATGGTAGGCCAACGGTCAAAACAAGTCTTATTTCCCACATAAATAATTATTAGTACATGAAGTTACCTTAATTTGGGTACCTAGTATATGCATTAATAATTAACCGAGAGTTTGTTTTCTTCATATGGGGTTTTAATTTCACTCTCTTATCAAAGAAGAAAAGACTTTAATTGAAAGTGTCGTCGTTAAAAAAATAAATAAATAAATAATCCTAAGTTCGCAAGCTTGTTCTTCTTATGGGGTTTTCATTCTCCATCTATAAATACCTAAATTAATCCATCTTCTGAAGATCTCTGCAGTTGGAACAAAGTTGGTTAACGTCCTTGCTCCTCCATTTAAATTGGAAGGCCTTTCAACTTTTGTGTTTCGATGATTAACACGTTCGCTCATATTTTCGTGAATATGAATAAGCATGTCATGCACAAATCAAGAAATTGTGACATTGTCCAAATTTTGCAATAACAAAAATCGAAAAAAACTTGTCGAGAATTCAAGTGGGGCAGAAATTGTATAGGAAGAATTAAAGGGCGTAATTTTCATTTCAAAAGTGTCAATTCCTTAACTTCTTGATTATGCTACAACTTAACATTTGGAGGAAGAAAAAAAGAATTTTGACTAAAACTGGCGGTTTAACCTAGAAATGTGTCAGTGTTTCCACGTGCAATATTGAGAATGAATGCCAATTAATGTCTAGTTAGGTCATGGAAAGGTGATCAAGACCTACAACCATATATACATGGTCTTCACAAGTTCTAACAACCTTTTCTTGTCGGTAATACTATGATCATTACATTAATTCTTTCCAATTTATGTGAAACAAGAAACATAAGACCGATGTTTTAGTTTGGCGTTATTAGATTTTATTTAGGTTAATTAGTTAAATACAAGTTTTAAGCCAAGGTTTTAACAATCACCACAAATATTGTCTTTTTCAGGTTGAAGCCCTCGTAATTAAAAAACAGTTCTTTTTGAAAAATGAAACTTGGAAAACTGGTAGAAACAAGTTTTTTTTTTGCCTTGTAATTGACGGGTTCAGGCCCAGTTCTCAATTTTTCGTGATCCATCTGATTCGATTCTTCCAACATTGGTTTCAACAGTTGATGAATCAATTAACTAATCAAAAAATATTAGCTAGGTGGGTACTGTAGGTTAGAATGTGGAAAGATGTTGAAAGGAGAACGACGTTTTACCCTACAAGTGGTGGTTAGCCTAGAAATTGCCTCAATCACTAATGGTGGTCTGTCCAAATTCTTACACTTTCTAACGGAAAAAACTCGTCATCTCCCTTATATATTAATTCTCTCCTTGTCTACCTTCATATATTTCCTCCATAGTAAATCGTTAATTCAAACCATACCTTTTGAATTTCTTCCTAATTTCTGTTCTGTATATTTTCTTGTCGATCTGCACTAGAAACTTTGATCGTTTGCCAGAAATTAAGGAAGAAAGGTGGAGGATACATAATTAAGACAGGTTTTCGATTTCGAATTAGGTTTTCTTATATCCACCACCCGTGTTGTGTCTTGTTGCGTTTTCTCGTTTTCGTAGATCATGTGCAGTAGAGGCCATTGGAGGCCTGCTGAGGATGAGAAGCTTCGAGAATTGGTTGAACGATATGGACCTCATAACTGGAATGCCATAGCTGAAAAGCTACAGGCTAGATCAGGTGAATTAACATGCATCTTGCAACTACCGTATATATATCCACCCCCACCAACCCCGACCCCAACCCCAACACACACATACAAATGAAGTAATATAACAATAGTAATCCAAGAGAGAAGGGAGGAAAAAAGCTTCTGTAGCAGTTCTGACTTAGGGCTTGATGTGTTCTTGAAAAAAGAAAATCACTTGAAATCATAATCGCCTCCTGATCGATCCCCCATACTATGTAAATCAAGTGAAGATATTATTTTTCCAAGTCAGAAGTTCGAGTGCTCCAATTGTAACGACTACTTTTAAGTCTCGTATTGTTGCTCAAATATGGAAAGGCGTTCATTTGGGCTTATAAGCAAGTTGGACATCAGTTTTTAAGAGTCGGTTTTAAGGGGGAGTGTCCTCCTAAATCCATCAGTCAAAATTTCCTCTTATATTGCTACACCAGTTGCGTATGATGATAACAAAAATTTTAATACAGGGGAGAAGGGTCCATGGAAGATCACAGCAGTATCAATTTTTAGGGTTAGATAATTTATATATTGCATAATGATAGAACTGACTATACATTTTTACCGCTAAATGTAATTAAATATATCAATTGTTTCAATGGTCAGGGAAAAGTTGCAGACTGAGATGGTTCAATCAGTTGGATCCAAGAATAAACCAGAATCCATTCACCGAAAAGGAAGAAGAGAAGCTTCTTGCTTGTCACAGGATTCATGGGAACCGATGGGCTATAATTGCTAGACATTTTCCAGGACGAACTGATAATGCCGTGAAGAATCACTGGCACGTTATCATGGCACGGAAATGCAGAGAAAGGTCTAAAAGTTATGCCAAAAGAGCTAATTCACAAGCACTGGATTGTGATATTGAAGAACCCTCCTTAAAGCGCCAAAAGAAATTGTGCTTCAATCCTTTATTTGTAGACAGATATACCAAGAGATTCGATAGCACACAAACATATAACCTGCTACCTCTATGTTGGCTGGAGCTCCATTCATCAGACCCTCTTATTCATCCTGTGAAGATCGATCAAGGTAATGTTGCGTGGTAGCTAATAATGTCGAAAGCTAAGATTTGGTCTGCTCCTTATCTTTTGGAAGTAGAAAAATTGCTTTAATCTGTGTTTAATTTGGACATGTAAAAGGGAAAAGGGAATGGATGAGCGGGTCATATGTGCTAACCACACGTCATCCAAAAATTTTAAGTTTTGAGCCAATGATGTGGTTTAAGGTAGTATTGACTTCAAGTGTTGTTATTAATACTTATTTATGAAAATTACGTACGTTTAGAAGTGATTAAAAAAATGCATATGTTCACGTGTGATGACCATTTTGAACATAAAATTTACTTTTATTAACTTAAGATTTTAGATTAGATAAAAAGAAGAAGAAGAAGAAGAAGGTCTACAGGGAGCAACGGAGAGGGAATTGTTCCATTGTTTTCACAAAGACCTTCCCCCCCTCTATAAATCCCCTTTCGTTTTTCCTTTCTAAATTTCTTTTCCATTATCCAAAAAGAATGTATAAAAGAATTTAACTTCATTTCGATCATGTTCACTTAAACTTCAGAAGAAGTAAAAGTGACTTAATTTCTTGGATACGTTATTATTGTTTTTTTACTTATTAGTAAACAAAAGTGACCTTTTTCAACTTTGAAAACATGCTCTTAATATTCAACTATATATAGAATTTATCCAAGTACACTAGTCTTCTTGCTGTGCTGTGCTGTGCTGTGCTTCTTATAAGTTTATTAATCATAGAAATATAATTTGAAATTGCAGAGAAAAGTCAAGCAGTGGAGTTCTATGATTTTCTACAAGTGAATGCAGAATCGAATAAAAGCGAAGTGATAGACCATGCAAAGAAAGATGATGATATTGAAGTCGAGCAGCAGAAAAATGGCATACCATTTATAGATTTCTTATCAGTGGGAAGCTCTTCCTGATTAATTTAGCTCACTTCTTTTTGTTTGGTAGAGTAATACTGTCCAGTATTGTATAGTCCATCCTACGATCTTTAGTTAGGTTGATCCTGCATATGTATGTATGCATTTACAGAACTAAGATGCTACATGCATGCGTGCGTGAATGAATGACTGACTGAATGACATATATGTACATCTGTAACTGTGCATTCAAGTTTTAGTGAGCAAAAAAATGGATTCTCCTTTCGTGAAAGTGAAATATTTTTTTGCTAAAACATCTCAGTTAGGTGAGAATTAAATTCGGATTTTTAGAAAATAAGAGTAAATAAAATATGTGGTTGAAAAAGTTGTGAGTCGAATCAAATATATGATTACAATTAATTATTAACTCTACTTTGATATAAAGTTAGAATTTAATCTCTACCAAATAGGGGCTTTATAGTTCAGAAACCAAAACCCCTAATCTACTAAGGAAATTATACGGCTGCTATTACCTTCTTTCACAACTCACGTTATTTCTACACGAAACTAAGCTCTTGTTTGGTTGGAGCCGGCCAATGCCCCCACCGGAATTCGATTTTTAAAAAAAATGTTATTTCAAAAATTTGTGTATTGCTCTGTTTGAAATTTTTTTGCTATAGTTAGTTATGTGCCTTCACGGAACTTTGTTCATTAGATCACAAGGATGGCAAAATTCCCCTCCCCCACCTTGAATGGTAAATGGGGGTAGAGATGGCCAATATGATCCACGTCCCATGCCCGAATCATTTTATTTTTGTATTTTTTTAATTTAGATTCCATTTTATATATAAATAATAAAATAAAGGAGACGATAAATGTGAATAAATTAATCCTACCACGCTCTCGTTCCTTCCCAGCCCCCTTTGCTATCCCTATCTGATTACCTATTTTCATACGATATATCCAAAAGCATCCCCTCGTAAGATAGTTGCTTCATGATTTTTAGAACGCCCACTTAAACTCATAGTCGATGTTAATCTCAATTAGGCTTGAAAGAACGGGCAAATCCAGTGTGAGGGTAATGGGGTTAGTTGGCCTACCGCCCAAAATGTACACTTTTATATTGTTCACCACGATCTTTCTTTTGATATTAAATAGTTTTTAACCTCGTATTATTCAAATTTTCTATAACATTAGTTACCTTGCATGTATTCAAAAGGCTAGTAGCTTCATGCTCATTTTGCCCAAAGACATTGACTTGCTAGAGTCGAAGATAATTTCATGTCACGGCAAATTTTGATTGATGAGTTCAATTCCTAAATGATCAATAAGCTGATTTTATATTTTGCTCTCTCCTAGGTCCACAAATGGATAATTATTTGATTTGTCCTTGACTTGGAGGCCATTGTCATTTGAGATCTGCTACATGTAGAGGCTGCATTGGGTTTGCACGAGTTGAGTGACTGCACATAGCCTCGGCATTGAAAGGGCAAAATAAATAAAATTTGTTACATATGTATATATATAATTATATATTTAGAATATTTTATTAATTTTTATTCTTATGTTAAGTTATAGAGTACAATATTTTATGAAAAAAGATTCCAAAAAATAATTTATATTACGTTAATATTTTTTTTTTAAATTTAACACAATCTTGCTTTCGAAAAAACAATAAACAATCCAAACTCAAATGATTGAAGTGAAAAGTGAAAAAATAACCCCATATCTCTTTTCGTCATTTTCCTTTCTCCCACCCTTTAACCCACAAAGAACAATCAAGTAGAGAAGAGAAAAAACTTCATTGTCGGCCTATTGCTTGCTCTACAATAATACAATCTACATCATAACATTACAATTTTGTTGTGCCGATTGTCCACTTGTTAATTGCTACTTTGTGATTTTTTTTATCTTTTGTTCTAGAAGGATAAATTTTTGTTATACCATTTAAAAAAAATTTAATTACATAAAAGGAACGCCATTTTAAAATATGACGGGAGGCACTCAAAATCCCAGGCTACATTACGCCCTCTTCGATGTTCTGCACTACGACTGCCCCCAAAAATAGTCGTGGCCTAATCAACTTTGTCCAATCAAAGAAGTATATGGCCAGCCCAAGATTGCAAATTAGTCCTCAAAGTTTCTGCATTCTACAAAAGAGCTCCTGAATTTTAGTCAATCTGCAAATTAGTGCATAAACTTTACAATCTATGCAAATTGGGCTTTTGTTTTTTGTAAGCTGAAAATTGGTCCCTAAAGTTATGATTTGGTTTGAATCAGTCCCAAAGTTTTCATAATGCCTCAATTCAATCCCCATCGTTTCCGTGTGCTTCAAATTGGTACCTGTAGTTTCTGTTATCTGCAAAATTGATATGTGCAGGTTTTTTTTTTTTTTCCATGGAAATACGACATTTGAATAAAAGTGACGAGTACAAACGTAGAAATGGTCTGGTCAGCTGAGGCTAGCTGATCATAAAGGGATTTAGATCATTGGTGGGTCCACGAGCCTTATTTTATTTTCATTTTAACAATGGGAACATTCAAAGCCTCTCTGTCCACTTTACACCTCTAATCACAAGCTTTGCTGTCAACATTGGACAAATTCATATGAATATTTGCATCTATCTCATGAATCATCTGTTCTTTTGTTTGTCAAAACAGTTCAAAGATATATATGGCTGTAACAAGCATATTCACAAGTTAAAGAGGATTCAATACATCAAACAAGGTTAGCCAAGCCTAATATGTTACCCGGCTTGCTTGTTTCACAATGATACAACCCACAAGAATGAGTAAAAAGTAATCAAAATGGGTAATGGTAAGCAGCTATTAGCCTATTACACAATAACCTCAAAGAATTATCACACAATATGTACAACAAGAGTGAACACTTCCCTTCCACCAAACGAGTCAGAAACAAAAAATCCTAGTCATTGCATATGGGAGATTAAATTTCAATTCAGAATAAATGGGAATTCAAAGCAGTTATATGGAAGATGGATGTCACCGTCAAAACCAAAACACGCATTCCAATTGTGCAGGCACTTAAAGGAATAGGTGTTCACAGAAGATCAATTGCAGACGAATAAAAACTCGCCAGCATCTTTTCTTCCCTCTTGTTGAACCACCTATATGAGTACTCCTTTAGCGGAAAACACTCGACTCATGAATCTTAAATTCTTCAAGATGATATTGGCTCATAAGGGTATTGAAGCCATGGGTGTTTCAAAGCCTCTGAAGCAGAAGGGCGCTTCTTGGGGTTTATCTCAAGCAGATGAGCAACAAAGTCAATGAAGCCCTGGTCTCCCATTGGCAACCGATGCCTCAAGGATGACTTTTTCGGTATCAAGTACTCCAGTCTGTTGGTTTCCTGAGCAAGATAAATAAAATTATGGAAAAACGATGGAAGAGGGAGAATCCTCGACAATTTTTGATAACAATGAAAGTTGTACTGGTGATACGGTCATAATAATATATACAAAGTAAAACTAATAGACACATGCACCATGTTTTGGCCTGGTTACTTGCGCATTTAAGTAAAGCAATAAAAGGATCTGGTAGAGGAGAAAAGTGTTGATCCGATCTGGTGCACGTTGGTGCATGTGTGGGCCGTGCTTAAAAGCACCTTATTAGGTTTTTTTTAAGCCCAAAAAAAGCACTTAAAAGTTAAATGTGCTAATAATTCTAATGACGGTCACCAACACTGCAGTAGCATTGTTCTCCAAGTGCTAGCTTAAGAAGAAAATCCATAATAAAGGAGAAGTAACAATCGTGCACGTACATTGTGTCAGACAGAAAGAAGTCAATGAAAACTAAGATATTAATTATGCCTGTTTTGTATTGCAAAGATGTAAACGTTCTTCCTAAAGTCCGATCTACATGATTTAGCCCCTGATTGGTAGATTTTTTGACATTGGATTTTGTGAAAAGTAATTTTTTTGGAGAATTTGTGATTAAAAAGTATGGAAAAGTTATGGATCCATGCACAAAATTATTTTATTAGGAAAATGTGTGGTTGAAAATGAGTTTTAGAATGAGGACCAAACTGGGGCTTAATATTTCCCCTGTATAATTGAGTATTGTAAAGCAAGTGGCACAAAGCATATAACATTATGTTCCCACTTTAAAGAAGCATGTTTTTGCCTCACACGAATTTCCGATTAATCTTCCGTTAACTTATATTCAACCCCATCCTCATCCTGCATTGCCAGTTCGGTAGCACCATGAAGAAGTATTACTGAAGTGGAGACAAGCATGCTCCTGCTTTCCGTAAGCTTAGTACATTATATTCGAATCCTTTTTTTTTCGAAGTGTGTGCCACTGTAGCTAGCTCACATCTATCTTGCTTCACACGATGACCTTACTCAAAAGACTACAAATATACCAAATGCTTGAACATGGAAGCATCCTAAATTTTATTTGGAGAATACGATAAAGCAAGCTAAAAGTCATAAGCTTGAGAAGAACAGAATCAACTGTTAAGGTTCTATCCTAGTTCAGGTATATTTGCCCATTAATAACATTGTCTTCTGAAAAGTCACATGCCTCAAGGGAGCCAATCACAGTGCAAATCAATTCATAGAATCAGTCAAGGTAATAACTATACTAAATATTTGTTGTCCCCCACCTTGTGTGGTGACCCAATCAGTAGCTGATATAAGAACCTCAAACTCAGCCTCTATAAACACGACTTCGAATTTTCAGTCTTATTAACTTATGTTTGGTCCCTGTGTGTGTATAGGAACCAAAAATATGGTGGCTGGAAATCCTATGACAAATGTTAAGGGAAAGAAGATAAGAAATGCAAAATAAGGGCAGTTCATATAAATGTTCATTTGGGTTCCAATCCTACCACACCTGTCCTAGATATATCGTGATACAGAAAAATTATATGCTTTTTCAATTGCACAATGATTCTTAGCATTTAAGAAAGATTTTTTGTTTGTTAAACTTTTATTTAAAGTAACAGACCGAATGGGACAGCAAACAATATTACCTGGTTCCGTTCATAAAGCATGTGATTTTTGGTGAAATACTTGTATGCATCTCGTCCTCTAACAAGCATCTCTTGGTCAATGTGGCCTATGATTCCAATAACTCGAGCAAGTAAAGTCGCAGAAGAATCATTTTGGAAGAGTACCTACACAACATGGTCAACAGCATATTACATTTCATTATCAGGATCCAAGAGGTACCAACAGCAATCAGTGGCAACAAAACATTGAAGGTTTCAGTAAGTCTTTTAAGATAATGCTAATATGCTAATCATGAATAACATCATGCCATTTAACTTGATTTTTAACAAAAGAAAATACAAATTATAAAGATTTTTTTGTTCATGCATGTATGAATAGTAAGACCAAATATACCGATCCAACCAAAATTCAAGATGCTTAAGCTTCTCATTCCCAACCACTAAATTATTATCCTATTATGATTCAAGACCTGGAATTTTGTCAGTGCATTGACTTCAACCAGCGGTGATCAAGCGCACAAAGTTCTTAGGGGCTACTAAGTATCATTGGGGACACGTGCAAAGAACAGAGCACAACTTCACAGAAGCAAAGCACATATTACAACTAAACAAAATATCTTCATAAATTCACAATGTACTCAGCAAGTAAATTGCAAATATCAGTTAATTTCACAAATATTAAATAAGCACTTAATTTTGAGAATAATTTTTTTTTTCTATGCAGTTAGGAAACTCATCTACCATACGCAGCAAATAAATTAACACTAAAAAAAGAATAAATTCATTACATCAGATGGAATATAAAACCAAAACCTAAAAAGCGTGCTATTATTCCAACTCTTGTTTTCCTGTGATTTATGCTTTTTAACAATTTGTTAAAGGCACTGTCTCAAAAATTGAGTACCTACGATGCCTAACTGCGCTTTGCATGCAGCTTAGGCATGTATCTAACAACTATGTTTCTGCATTGTGACAATGAGAATTTAAAAGTGTGATCTGACCACAATAAATTCAACACCGCACAACTCAAGAAGCATGGAAGTAGCCAGGCACCTTTACTTGCTCCCCACCCGAAGCATTCAAGGGTGAAAGAGTCATTCTTATAGCATAAATTTCATTTGCAAGTACAAAAATTATCGAACTACTCTTTCTGGAAATATGCAATAATACATATTCATTTTAGCAATTTCATTATGACCTCCAATGCAGTTCCATTCCTGCTGCTTCACAACCTAGCTACTAGAGCAGTACATTTGACATCATAAATTCAGCGCCTACATCAGGTTGTGGGTTGTTCACCATAAAAAAGTTTCCATGTCCTACATCAGAGGACCAAGTGAAAAGGTCTTATCTAAGAACAATTTCGCGCGCGCACAAAAATGACCGGCATAACTTACCCAAAATACTTGAACAAGTGTGCATAGCATCATTTAACATAGTATAGTTTTCAATGAAAGGCGCATAGAGCACAATAGAAAAGAAAATAAATAGAGAATTCATCGAGAAACACACTTTCTCAGTTGACCCTGTTAGAGATATTTCAAGAATGATATTGCTAGAAGGACAACGATGAAGTTCATGGAAATTGAAAGAACTTACATTGCCAGTACATAGTTCTGCCAAGATGCAGCCAAGTGACCAGATATCAATCTTTTTATCATATGGAAGTCCCAGAATAACCTCTGGTGCACGATAGGACCTAGATTGAACATATGAACAAAGATGGTCTGTTTCGAAACAACTACTCCCCAGATCAATGACCTTCACTTCACATCTACTGTAACTTTTCACCAAAATATTCTCAGGCTTCAAATCACAATGTATGAGGCCAAGACTATGTAAGAATTGAAGTGCGTCCAAACATTGAATGGTAATCGACTGCAAGATAAAATTCATAAGTCAGTGATCACACTCCAATAAGATAAAGATGCATATAACATGCATGCCACCTACCTGCAGTCTTGGCATCGAAAAGTAGACCTCCCCTCCAGATTCTCTATTAAATTTTTGGAACTCATATAGGTTTGCTTTCAGCAATTCGCATACAATTAACAAGTGCTCCTGAAAATAAAAAGTGAGGTTAGAAAGTAATTTCAAGCACCAAACATTGATCGGACTGAAATGCTGATAAACTGATAAAGATGCATCATGCATGCATCACAAGAATGACGGGCGCATCAACAATAAATTTCAATTTTTCATTACTCGAAGAAATTTATCAATTGATCCTAGTTTGAAAATTATGAATATGGTCAACAAAGATTTGGGCTAAAGCAACACAATGGTAATTAGCAGGTAATAACCTAAAGTCAATAGGAAAACATGCAGCTTATTTTTCATTTTAACAATTTTAGTATAACCACATATCCATCTTGACATCTTACTTTCTAGTTTCTACTACGTTCACCAGGTGGTGGACATTTTCCCTTTAACTGCTTAAAAGTCAGCACCACGAGACATAGCAAGTAAAGAATCATTCCGCATAACTTGTCTTTCATTAGATATCTTCTCTGAATTTATCTAACCGATTTAAACCCATACATTAATCCTAGTCAAGTCAAGCTTCCGCATTGCTAATCGGACCTAAATACCTAAAACAATCACTCTCAATCTAATTATTATGGAAAAATCATAACATCATGTTTGCACCTCTTGGGTTAGTCAAAAAAATCTCGTAAAAAGTTCCATACCTAGCCCATATGAGGCATATCTTAGAAAATGACGGAATTAGAAGTTACAGGTTTTAGTAAATCACATGTACACCGTAAAATTGCAAAATAACTATCAGGAAGTTATGGCAATTTAAAACTAATCACGAGTAACAGTTAAAAAATAGGAGGGGTAAGTGTCAACTTACGCGATAATAGAAATAATCATACAACCTAAGAATGTGATACTTGTCAGCAGGATCGTGCTTGTTCACATACTTGAGAAGTTTTATCTCATCAAGGCTCTGATCAAAAAAATCCTTGTTGTTCTTTATAATCTTCACACAGACATCCATGCCCATATGAAGGTCATGTGCCTGAATGGCTTTACTGAAAGCAGCTGATCCAAGATATTCAGTGACATGATAGCGCCCAGCAATTACAGAATTTAAAACAACGTGGAAATTTTTATCCTCCTCAAAGCCAGTTCTGAGTAGCAAACAGAACCCAGTTAACAACTGACCAAAAGTTAAATGTTAACAAAAGAAAAGAAAATTATTCGAAGTAAGAAAAAACCCACTAGACATCAAAATTTCCAAAAGAGCCTAAAGATTTTGAGAAGGGACATCTCTGACAAGGTAAAACAGCATACACCAAGATGTGATTACTGCCTCTTAATTGAATTGAACCAAAATTTACCATCAAACTCAATTGTATTTATACAGGTGAAAAATATATCTAACTGCACCATAAACTCGGACATAATAAGCATTGAAGGATGTAAATTATCTTAATTTTTAATTATTAATGCTTTGAGTCAAACATGTAATGCCCCAAGTGTTGCCATCTTGTAATCATGACCAAGACAATGCTGACTGCCAACATGAACCACTGTGTTTATGGTACGGAAGAAGAAAAAAGACTCGATGTTGCGATGAATTTGACATCAACAAATACAATGTCCTACTATTCTCGGATGAAGCCAAAATATCAATTAGACCTGCTCAATTTAACCAAACTCCAATTCAAAAGGAGACAACGTGCTCCACTTCAAACTCTACACATGGGAAGTTATGAAAACCTACTTTATTCAATGTACTCACATAGTGAATAATAAGGATATATCTCTTAACGGCATTACTCTGAATAACAAGGATAATTAGTAGAACAATTCCCATAATTGCATAGAAAAAATGCATGCCTGTTTTTCCTGTGGACAATCTTCAGATTGAAGGTCTCAAATTCTTCCTCTTGTGCCTTTATCTGCTTCACTTGCTCTTGCATAGCAGCAGCCTCCTCATCCTCTAAAGATGCCCCGGGATCTTCTTCTCTTACACTTGATGTTTTGGTATGCTCATCTCTCTTTACATCATCTCTCTCGATAAACCCATAATTTGAAAGAGATGATGGACTAGAATTCACTGATCCTACAGCAGTAGCAGTATTTTCGTCCCTTGAGCTCTTGGCAGGCGAAGAGTGGGTGCTTTTTTGCCTCCTTGAAGCAAGTATGGCATTGCTACACACTGTATTATCATCAGCTTTATCAGTGACAGCATTGTTGTCCTTGCTTGACCACACAGATTTATTTGAGCTTGTCGACACCAACTGTCCATCTCTAGGAGGAGGAAATGACAAGCTTCCATCCACGTGATTTTTTGCTTGTGGAAATGCACCCCTATCATCACTCATTATATTGTCACGGAAGTTATGTGTACTTACTCTGTTTTTCCCTTTTTGTTCACCATAATTATTATCTGGATCATGCTGTGAGTTTGTAGACCTACCAGTGTTTATATGATGATCGTGGAAGTACTCAGAGTTTCCCTCATTACTACCTCCAACCAAACTTTCCCTCACTTCACTACCCATATCAGCAGCGTCACCGTTAATCCCCACACCAATAGATCTTACAGAACCATGCTGTTCATCATCCATGCAAATATCATCTAGACGAGGCCTTCCACACTCATTCAGAACTTTTCCGTCCCCTAGCATGATGAGTTCATTTGACTGCGTGACAAAGCCCTGCCACACAGGCTCTGCACGCATCAAATTTAGTTCCTCTTCATCCATCAACTGTCCATCATATTGGGAGATCAAGTCATTCTCATCATTTCTCCTGTAATGTTCAGTCATTGACAGCCCAGTAGGATCAGCTGAAGGTATAATTGGAGAAAGGTTTTTCGACTGGATATACTGCTCACCAGAGAAGTAGGAATCCTCTTCTGCAAATGATCGATCATCTTCATCGTCCTTATTTTGACCCTGCTCATGAGGGTCTGGAATGCTCCCATGCCCAGTACCCTTTTCATTGTCACTTGGGTAATCAATTTCATGTGCTAAAAACCAAGCCTCGTCTTCAATAGGTTGTCGCATGTAGCCAACATCATCATCGCCTTCGTATTCATCAGAGTCCCAGTACTCATTTGGATATTCAACAGATTCACTCAATCCATCACCAATGGTTGCAAAACCAGAAACAAGATCAGAAGCTTCCTCAGCAATAATACCCTGACTTACCGAGAGCCAATTACCTCCTCCAGTCTTTCTACCAACTGCATCATCATTTGGAAGAACAAAGTATATTAAATAAGTCAAAAGGGGGAGTGTAGTTGAATAGTCACTCGATGGAAATGCACACTTAAAATGAAATTTAATAGCTGTGATGTGCCCGAAGAGAAGGAAAGAGATGAAATTGGAAGAAATGAGAAACAGAATTCTTATGAAAAATAAAGGTAGAAATAAGCGTCCAATATTAGAATTATAATCTTTCTTGTTATAGTTTCCATAGCTATTTTGGAAGCCAGATAATGGAAGACAGACAACACACTCAGCATTTTTCTTAATCTACACACAGTGAAACTGCCTATAACAGAAGAAAAATAAATAATTTCGCATTAATGGAAAGCAATACTTTTGTGCTTAAGTTGGTCCAAATGCACATTGTTCATATCACAACCAGCATTCTAACAATTTGTAGCGTGGAATGGCTATTTTCGCAGTTGTGCGTGTCTTTTTATTTGGCATAGCTGAATAAAGCTGGATCTTCAGGGAATAAATAAACTTTTGGGTGCATTACTAAATAAAATCTCTACAAATTCATTAGGAGTAAGAAGAAAGCATGCTTATCCTGCAATGATCAGTTACTTTCATTGTATGTTGTTGGTTAGCTAATTTTAATTCACATACGGTAAACCTTGACCTAGGTAAAATGTAAATTAAAAACATTGTATTAGCCATCATATCAGCAATCATGCTAAGTATTCCATAAGCATAGTAAATTTGAGGAGAGACCTTCTTGTCCAATAGGCACATCCAGAAATGACCCTATGACATAGGCATTGTCAGCGCTTGTGATATTCGGACCAGGTTCATCTTCGAACTTCTTGTGAATATTGAAGGACTTGTCTTCTGACTTGAGTCTCACTGGTGGTAGCCTTGGTAACTCTTCCTCCTGATTCTCAGAAGTGTGTGGAAAATCCAATGCACTGAAATGTTTTGGATCACCTCCATGAGTCTTCCCAAAGTACAGAGCTCTTCCCACGTCATCCACTTGCTCTTTAATCACTGTCCTAATGTCGTCAAGTTCTGTTTTTCTTTTTCCCTCCTTTCTACCACCAATACCGGAAGCACTATCATAACACGCTGATGTGTCTCCCTTGGAGAAGGGGAAAATTGTTTTAACCGAACAATTTCTCCACAGCTCTGATGATTGATGCGATGATTCATCACTTATAGACCAAGGATTATCCACAAGTTTGTCTTTTGAGCATGTGCCACTTAGCTTTTGCTGTTGATCAACTTCCTTAAGCTGACTCTTGTCACTCCATTCATGCTTCGATTCTACACTGGCTTTACCAGTACTCCCAGGCAAAGACATGATCTTATCACCAAAAATACTAACATATTCCCCAGATTTTGCATTAGCCTTGCTGCTATTGAGAATCTCAGCTGAATTCAGCATAGGCTTTCCATGAACCTGAAAGCCAGAAAAGTTGTTTTCACCATCATTCTGATAAGAAGGAACCAGACCATCACCTGGATTGTACTTCCACGAATACAAATCAAGCACAGTATCATCTGAACTCTTGGAGAAGTTAAAGTTCTTATCTCTCGTCTTGACTGACTCACTAACCTTACTCTGATTTTCCTGATAACTATTGCTTTTCCAATTGCTCTCTGGCCCAGTTCTCCCCGTTCCACACTCTATCTCCTTCACAATAAGCTCCTTAGAAACCTCCCCACTACTTGGAGAACTTGTTGGCTCCTTTGCACCTTCTCCGCTAGTTGGCAAAATGTTCATCCTTCTGTCTTCTTCAATAACTTTTCCCCCATTTGCTTTTTCATGCAATTTACTATCTGACTCTTTGTTTTCAAGCGTGAGTTCTTGAAGAATCCCATTTAAATCGGGTCTATTATACAGTTCATTACACAATGCAGCCTCAGCTTTTGTAAAATTATTTCTTCTTAGAAATTCCAATATACCGTCCACTGAACTTGACTCCGCCATTTATATGCAAGCACTTCCTAATAATTGGATTGAATCTGTAAACATTAAAAACAGAACAAAAATCCAATAATTAATACTCAACTTAGACTGCATTTCGAACTCAATAAATGTGATTAAATTGAGTTTCAAACCCTAATCAAGAGAACCTCACTTTACATTTATTCCATGCTTAAAGATAACATTAAACAAGAAATTGATAGTGTGGAACTTTCTACCAAAAGCTAAAAAATAGAGCAAAACGGAGTAAAAATCACAGTTTTCATGCATCCCAATAAATATAAACATATGAGAAAATTTATAAAATTAAAGCACCCAACTTTTTCTTGGATTTAACGTAAAAACTTCAAAGGAGTTCATAAAGATCTGCGCTTTATCGAAACCCTAGAAGGCAAAAACACTTCTTGAAATGAAAAACGAAGGATTTTAAAATGTAAATGATTTAATAACAATTAAACGAAATGGAACGTGGGAATTTAAGTATATAGAAAAGCTTACAGATCGAAGAATGCGCAGTTTCTGGAGGCAAACAGTATGTATGAAATCCATCACCCGAACTTCAAAAATTGAAACGTATTTTTGTCTTTGTATTGTGGCGTTTAGCGAACTTGGGATGTGTCTGGGTTTTGATTTTTGATTTTTTTAACTATTTTAATACATAATTCTGGTCAGCAAAATTTTCAGCCATGGCATACTTGGGAGGAAAAAAAAATTTCTAATAATAAAAGCGAGATTTCTCGTTATTTTTAAAATATATTTTTTTTAATTACACATTCTTCAATAAATAATATTATACGTAAATTCAAATTTTTTATTATTTTTTAACCACAAATTATACGTCAATTTACTATTTTAAATTACATTTTTCAATAAAAATGAGGCTCAAACAAAATATAAGTGGGAAATTGGCACAAATTATAATGTTTCTGTGCAATTGATCTCTAACTCTTTCAATAAAAATGAGGCTCAAACAAAATATAAGTGGGAAATTGGCACAAATTATAATGTTTCTGTGCAATTGATCTCTAACTTTCAAATTTTGGCATGAATATCCCAATCTTTCACTTAATTAGCAAAATTGACCCTATTGGATGGTTCCATTCAATTGACCATTAAGGACAAGAGTTATCCTTTGAGTAGTGCTATTTAGTATTACTGGTATTTAACCTTAATTTAGGTGGCAGGATTAGTAACATTAAATGACATGTTCCATTAAACGACTTACATAATTTCACATTTAATTGAATTTATAATATAATGTCACATAAACTAGTGCTGTAGCACCACTAATGTTAGATATCATTATTTTATTTCTTTTGTAAAGGGAAAAATTGTATAGGGATCTTATAGGTGTTGTGTTGATGGTACTTATATGATTGCATTTTATCTTCTTTTTTATCTTTTTTTTTTTGAAAACTTCCAATGAGTAAACAACACGTCATCCGTAAAAACCTTATACAACTTTTCCTTGTACATCAAATAAGCATAAACTTTTTGGTAAAAAACTAAAATGCTCCTACTTTAGTTATATTAATAAAATAAGTAGAAAAATAATTTAAAAATTCGACAGAAAAGTTAACTTTTCCTATAAATCAATCTCTCATAAAACATCTCTAGTGCAACAATGAATTGCTTTAAAATTTATGTCATGTAAGCAAAATAGAAGGTGTTTACTAAAAATATCTCTCTAAAGTCTAATACAATATGATAAAGACTCCATCGAGTTGATGGAATACAAAAAAATAGATATCGAAATACTTTCAATTTACGTGATATTGATGTCGAATGAGTAACTCAAGTTCAAAATTTTTGCATATGAAATATAAATTTTGTTGTGTTAGTATGTTGAACGGAGCTTATGAATTTAGATGAAGTTCAAGAAAATATCTTTTTTCTTTATCACATCAACTTGATGAATTCCTTTCAACTTGAATTGAATATTAATTTTTTAAAACACGTTCTATATTTAACATACGCATAATTTTTTAAGCAATCAACGATTACATAGGAGATGATACCTTGATTAGTATAATGAGCTGACTTTTCTTTTTATATATTATTTTATTTTTTACTTATTAAATTGAAGCAATGGCATTTTAGTCTTTTTTGTCAAAAGTTCGACATTTTTATGGTCAATCGGGTTGAAACAATCCAAACTGACCAATTGAGCTCATTAACCGAAATGTTAGGGATATTTGCGTCAAGATTTGAAGGTTAGGGACCATTTACGTCAAGATTGAATATGCATAATAATGATGATGATGATGATGATGATGATGATGTATTAAATGGAACTTTAAAGATAAGAATAGTAATTTTGAAGTTTATTCATACCAGTGTGATGCAAAAAATAATATAAATTTACACTCTATGGTGTTTATTTAGATTCCCTTAAGACCATGAAAACTCGAGAATAAACTTCAATCTTCTTGTTCTAGACTCTGAGTTTGCATCTTGGAAGCCATGTCAAACAAGGGGCATGGATGGAATACAACAAGCAATCAAAGGGGATGCATGCATTAGTAAGTCGATATTTTGCTATAGTTTCTCATGCCTATGACAGATTGGAATTTTCTTTCCTCTTTAGTTGCCCTTAGTGGTCTGCAAAGGTGCCTATCAAGCAAGAATTTTCGAACCGATGTATTTGACAAGTTGGTTCTTAGTGGACGTAATCTATAATTCCATCCACTTAATCGATACAAGTCAATTGTTTTATTTTTTATTTTTTCTCATCGTGATCTAGAAAGAGATTTGGTTATATATTAGAGCACACAGGGGGCGGACCTAGGGGGGTCCTGGGGGCACGTGCCCCCCTCCCCCAACTTT
>CAIGRP010026517.1:0-17043 GCA_903798385.1 Fraxinus cuspidata | reverse complement strand
ACCATCAATGATTGGTGAACCGACATATCAGTTTACAACCCCTTTGAAAATATTATTTGGATGGTATTTCTTTCCTGTATTTCGAATACTTCGTACAGTGCTCAATTAATTATTAGGTATTCTTTTAATGGTTTCAATACCTGCGGGAAAAGAAACTTGATTCATGCTCTTTTTTGAATATGCTACTTTTTTCTTTATATCTTTTGAAATTGTTGTCTTATTGCTNCTGCGGGAAAAGAAACTTGATTCATGCTCTTTTTTGAATATGCTACTTTTTTCTTTATATCTTTTGAAATTGTTGTCTTATTGCTGATAGTTTTATTGAATATTTCGTCTATGATTTTTCTCACATATGTTAATATTTAGAAATGAGATAATAAGCAAGTTAAATATTGTAAATTTACCATTTAATGTAGTCGATAGTTGACTAATAATTTAATTGACTACAATATATCAACTCATCTATAGCTTACAAAGAATGCTATTCATCATGTTCTAAGCATTTTTTTGAATACTATTGTAGGTGGTATTATTAAAAGTCGTACTTCTATCATAACATTTTTCTGAATGCTGTAAAAAATTGTACAATAGCATTCTATTATCATCATGTTTTTCTATTTGTATCATTTTTTCGTGCATTCTTTGTTAATTTGGTAACATTTTTTTTTTTTTATAATTTTGACTTTAATAACATTCTTTATCGTCATGATTATATATTTAATAGCATTCTTTTTTCATCATAATTTTTAATATTTTTTTAAACATAATGTATACATATTAAATAACATTCCTAATTCGTTAATAGTCAAATCTAAATATTCAATAGCATTATTTTTTGGACCAAAAGTATGAACAACAATAACCAAGCCAATGATAAATTCCAAAACATGCATCAATATTGTCTTGTAAAAATACACAAGTTTACCTATTCAATAGAGAAATCTAATTATGTTTCGTCTTCATGTCAAATACTAATAGCAATATATGTTAGAAAATACAATAAATTAAATTAAATTAGAAAAATCTAATTCTAGTTCTTCAAAAGAAAATTTCTCGAACTCTTGCAACTTGTTTGGAGTATACATCCATAAAACCAATTATGTATTTAAATCTAAAAATTAACAAAGTAATACATCTTATTAGATTGTAAAAAAAAACGTAAAGTAAAAAATTCGAAACTCTAATTAGTTACTGAAAATATTAGCATAAAAAATTTTGACCTTATTTTGTATGCTATTTATACCATTACAACTTTGTCAAATGGCCAAACAACATATTAGCATAAAAAATTTTGACCTTATTTTGTATGCTATTTATACCATTACAACTTTGTCAAATGGCCAAACAACTATGTTGCCTTATGGTTGATTATAACCTTAAGAGCTCAACTTTGGAGTAAGATTAAAAACTTGATTTCTTAAATAAAATGTAAATGTACTAACACTTTGATATTTGGAAATGAATGTATAAGCTCAAGATCCTTCTATGCATTAAAAATAATTTTGTGGATTAAAAGTCATTTAAATACAATGATTTGATCAAATGAAAATTGACTTTTAAAAATGATAATTTGACTTGAAAAACACTTTTTATCTTGAAATTAGTTAAAAATACCCTTCAAAAGTCCATGCCTTTCAAAACCTTCAAATCGGAACAAATGGGGTCAAAACGTAAAAAATGCCTAACTGCCCGGCGGTCAACCAAAAATTTTTAACGGTCCAAAATTTGACCGTTATGACCTCTGATTTTTACTATACAAATAGATATATTGGTCATCCGAACAAGAGGCTGTCGACTAGACAAATCATTTGAACTCCCAAATTTATTTATTTTTTTGACGTTTTAAACGCTATAAACACCTCTACTTCTTGTATTTAATATAATATTCTTTAAGAGCATCAAAATGAGATATCTTTTGAGAGATTTCTTTAAGCTTACATTTGCATGCATTTCATTTATTTCTTCATATCAAAAACTTTGATTCATTCAAACTCTTTAATCATCACTTCATCAAAGGTTTTCATCTCTATTTTTGTACTTAACTTATTTCTATTACTCATAAAAGAGAGACGTATTTTGAAAAAGATATTTGAACTTACATTGCATATATTTCTACCACTAATTCATATTGAAAACTTTAATTGATTGAATCAAACTTGTAAAATCATAATATTCATAAAAGTTTCTCATCTCTTTATTGGTACTTAATTTATTACAATCATTCATTAAAAAATATATATATTTTTTGAAAAAAACTTTGACTGATTGAATCAAATTTCTAATTATTATAAACATAAAAGTTTTTCATCTAACACTTGAGCTACCATTTATTACTATTCATCGAAGTGTTAGTCTCTCTTAGTACTTAGTTGTTTTTATTATTTATCAAGAGAGGAATTCCATTGTAAAATCACCTTGATAAAGTGTGGGTCGTGTTGAACTTCCGTAAAGATCAACATTGTATAATGATCGGTGTTCCTTGTTGTAAATCACCATGTGGGTCATATCGAGGTTCCATAAAGCTCAATAGTATGTCATATTGAGATCTGTTAAAGCTCAATAGTGGATCGTGTCAAGGTCTTGTAAAATTCAACATTGTATAAGAATCGATGACCCTTATTTGTAAATCACCGGAAGCATTGTAAAAGGTTTGATTGCATCATAAGTGAATCGACATAGTTAAAAAAACATTGCTCATGCTGGAGAGTTTGGTTATGGAGGACGTAGATCATTACTTTGGATCGAACCTCCACAATTACATTGTTCGCATCATCTCTCCCTTTTATTGCTTTCATATTTGCGTTTATTATTTAAATTGATCTATTTAGTCTTTACTTACATGAATTTAGATTAATTCTTCAAAAAAGTTTTTAAAAACCAATTCATCCCTCCTTTTGGTTAGTTATCTTTGGACTATCAATGTGGTACAAACACATTCATTAATACGAGTCATATCGAATGCATCACATTTCATAGCTTACATCAACCCAAACTTTCAAATGGCCAAGCAATCTATCTTGCTTTTATTTCTGCAAGGCACTTCCCTGTCAAGATATTGCTGATATTGATAGAACTCGTTGTACTAGTATCTACAACATTAATATTTGCCCACCAGATCATATTAAGACTAAATCAATGGAAACAATTAGAAAAGAAAATGTATGTTGCATCTCAATCTTAATCACAATTCAATAGATTTAATCAAGCTTAATAGAGAGTTTCCGATGCTTATTAACTTTTATTTTACACTGTTCCTTTTAAGAAATAAGAATCTTCCTCAAAGTATCTATGTTCATTGAAAACATACCATTTCCTTCTGATAAGGGATCATTGGAGTCAGCTTTGCAATAAGAAATGATAATGTCCTTATCACTCATTATGTAAATGTGTTGGTATTGCAATCAGGATGCCATAATAGGTGATCATCAAATGAAGTCACAAGCTCCCCACGGAAGTTCCAAACAGCTACTCTTCGGTTTTAAATGTTAGGAATAACTGGCTCTCATTCAAAAATATAAATGCAGATAAATTCATGAACTCTGTTGTGCCAACTTCTATTAACTTGAAATTGCGGACCTGCATCAACTACAAGTCAGATTTTATTGGATGTTCTTATTGAAGTAACAAAATATGTGGTACTTACCTCAAGAATCTGGAGGTTCTCATTCTCTTGCTTCACTAGTAGCTTTTCATTGAACTCCTCAACGAAATCCACCTTCTCATTTCGGTGAAGTAGGTGGTTGAAAGGTTTAAGAACAGTTCCACCCTAGATTGAACGAATCTTTAGTGGAACATGGCCGCTAGCTTTGGTAAATATTAGTAACATGATTCCTCAACTATTTTCCAATGGTCGTGTAAGAAAAGTAGCTTAAGTAAATATGACATTAACATTACCCACTCCAACATCAAACTTTTATTGGTGAAAGAGCAAATATATTGAAATTTCAGACATCCAAATTAGTAGCAAGCTTTTTAACTGTCCACGGATCTCAGATGCCAAATGAAACTTGGTATACTTCTCTAGTAGCTAGTTATAACATGATGAGATTACTCAACCATAGCTTCAGACACCAGCTTCATATGTTATTAGAAGCAACACATCACACAGTG
Organism: Fraxinus cuspidata; assembly: GCA_903798385.1. Lineage (NCBI taxonomy): Eukaryota > Viridiplantae > Streptophyta > Magnoliopsida > Lamiales > Oleaceae > Fraxinus > Fraxinus cuspidata. Next base: position 12,933 of record CAIGRP010026517.1, on the reverse strand, counting down.
CTTGTGTGACTCTGCCAAACATTAACATACAGATTGAAATTTTGACCACTAGATTTCCATTAGAAAACAACATAATACACCACGTTTAGACAAGCTAACTATGCATGAATTTTTAAAACATACAAACTTCTTGAAATATAAATTTACATTTTACTAGCATGAGAACATACACGCTCAGCAATTAGTTTACGACATATCATCTTAAAAGAGTGATAATCATCTGAGTTCTTTTCGCCATAGATGTAAAACTATGCAATCTATACCCTTTGCACACTTTTCCCTTCATAAATCAACCGAAAAATTACTCAGGTCATTCAAAGAAGAGACTTAGGCAAGTTATCCATGTTATGTTATAAGTATATTTTGTACACTTATTTAGGCCTTTAAGTAGAGTGTTTATTGGCTATTTTAATGAATTATGGCTTAATTCTATGTGTATTGTGTTTATTAGGTACAAATTGACATAAATGATAAAATTGGAAAAAAAAGTGTGAAAAGGGCTCAATTATAAGAGATCTAAAGTTCAAGGATTGAAGTGCAAAAATCAAAAAATGGCCAGGACTTAAGAACGAACATTCGAGAGTGCTAGGACTCAATTGGACGTCAATAGAAGTCAACGGGACAAAAAACAATCAAAAAAAACCAGAACTTCATGGGAGGAAACTTCAAGGATCAATTATTGCCACAAGCTAGGTGCGTACCTGGCTCTACAGGTCAGGTGCACACCTGGCCCTCACCTTTGGCCGTCTGAAGCAAAACTTGGCCTGAGGCGCATGCATAGAACAATTTCGAAGGAAAAATTCTGTTTTCTTTTTTGTGTTCGGCAAGTGTTGGATTGGTATCTTTTTGCATTCTATATAACCTAATCTTGGTCCAAAATGTCCGGCATCTAGTTTTTTCCATAGAATTGAGTCTAGCAAGAGGAAAATAAGAGAATTTACAATAGGATTTGAAGGTGCAAAGTTTGGATTAAAGATTAAAGTGCAAGGAATTGAGTTTCAAGTTCTTCATCTATTTCTTTATTCCGGTTGATGTCATTTCATATCTTCGTGTATTATTTAAATATGGCAATGTTAGGCTAAACTTCTTTTGTATGGATGAATGATGAAACCTTTTGATTAATATTTCTAAATCAATATTTGAGTATTTTAGTTAATTCTTGTGTTCATGATTAAATATGCATTATTATTGCATTGTTTGAATATTTGTGCACCATTTAGGCAATTAATTGTTTATTCATAGCATTGGGAGACTCAAAGTAAATAGAACACTACATATTTGACATACGGACAATAGATAGTAGGAATAATATTTATAGCGTGTAGAATCATGTGTGATAATTGTGTAATTGAATGCTTGCTTAGCATATGAATTCAGACTATGAATATGATCGGGTCATACTTATGATATGTTTAATATATTTTGAAAAAGAATATTAGATATTAATTGAATATCGATTATCACGAACACTCGAAGATCACTAAATTACATTGTTTGAAAATAGGAAATAGAAGTCAATTACATTCATCTCATTATTTGATAAAAAAAACTAATTCTTTACATATTCTTAGCTTAAGTTAAAATAAATATAATCAAATCAACTCTTTTGTACTACAAATATCGTATTGATATAAACTAGTGATCTATAGTTAATATTTATTCCTTGTGGGACGATAACTTAACTCATCGTATTATTACTTTTCAACAATCTCGTACACTTGCAGGTTTTATTCGAACAAGTTTTGAACGTCTGAAGCAAAACTTGGCCTAAAGGCGCACGACCCAGCTTCCCCTAGGAGCGCTTCTAGATCACTTCTAAAGGAAAATTTTTGTTTCCTTTTCTATGTTTGGGCAAGTGTTGGATTGATTCTTTCTACATTCTACATACCTAAGGTTGGTTCAGAACATTCGACACCTAGTTTGTATCATAGAATTGAGTCTAGCAAGAGATACACAAGAGAATTTACAATAAGATTTGAAGGTGCAAAGCTTGGATCAAAGATTAAAGTACAAGGAATTGAGTTTCAAGTTCTTCATCTATTTCTTTACTTCGGTTGATATTTTTTCATATCTTTGTGTATAATTTGAATATGACAATGCTAGGCTAAAATTCTGTTGAATTGTATGAATGATAAAACTTTTTTATTAATGTTTGTAATCAATACTTGAATATTTTAGTTAATTATTGTGTTCTTGATTAAATATGCATTGTTTGAATGTTTACACACTATATAGACAATTAGTTGCTTATTTGTTGTGTTTGAAGACTTACAATAAGTAGAATACATCATATTTGATGCACAGACAATAGGTATTAGGAATAATATTAATGACATGTGTAATCATGTAAAATAATCGTGTGATTCAATGCTTGTCTTGCATATGAATTCAAACTAGGAACATGATCACGCCTTGCTTAGGATAGGTTTAATATATCTAAGAAAGAAAACTAGATATAAATAAATTATCGATTGTTACGAATACTTGAAGATCTCTAAATTACATGATTTAAGAATAGAAAATATAAGTCAATAGGTGGATTCCGAAACCCAATACATTCTTCTCATTATTTGATTAAAAAACCCAAATTTTTACATATTCTTAGCTTAAGTTAGAATAAACACAAATAAATCAACTCTTTTGTGTTATAAATTTTGAATTCGATACAAACTAGTGATCTATAGTTAATAGTTATTCCCGTGGGACGATAACTCAACCCATCATATTATTACTTGTCGACAATTTTGTACCCTTGTGGTTGTTGCGTGAACAACATTTTGGCGCCGTTGTAGGAGAATAATTTTGTTTAATTATAGTTTATTAGCTTATATTCGATTTGATTTTCTTTTGTTTTAGGCTATTCATCACTTATCTAAATTCTCTTGTGTATTCTTGTTCTTCTCAGGCTATCTCCAATTTATGCAAAATTCTGAAAAAATCGAGCTCGCTCCATTGGATCTCGATATTGAAAGAACCTTCAAATAGCGCATAAAAGAATGGAGAATAGCAAGAGAAATGGCTAATAATCAAAATCCAAATCAGAATTAAGTCTATGATCCACTTCAACTGCAATAACCAGTACAGCAGAGGGTTATTGTTGATGAAGCCCCTATATTGGTCGAAAATTATGTAACGATGCCCGCACCTGTGCAACCTACTATCATCGATCCTCATTTTGGACAAGCTAACTTTAACCTTCGATCGGATGTCATCGACGTCTTTTAGAATAATCAGGACATTAGGTTCTTTAGGAAAGGTTAGAAAATCCGCATGATCATATACAAGCTTTTCTAATGTTGTGTAAAGTCATCAGCTATGAGAGAATATCAACAGATGCCTTTCGAATGCTCTTATTTTCTCACACCTTGAAAGAGGGTGTAAGAGAATGACTCCATTCCTTGCCTGCTAGGAGTATCATGTCGTGGAATGACATGGTATGAAAATTCACCATGAAGTTCTTCTCGACATCTTGAGTCCATCAAATCTGAAATGAATTACATAGTTTTAAGTAGAGGGACCTTGAGAGCTATCTAGAGACATGGGAGAGGTTTAAGGATTTGTTTAGAAAGTGTCATAACTTGGACATTCTTTAACAACTTAGGTGTACATTTTCGACTATGAACTACGACCAGAATACTGCAGTTTAACCTATGCTTTAGCAGGTGGCTCAGTAATGGAGATGGATATTGATAATGCCCATGAACTGCATGAGAAAATACAAAGAATTAGGTAAACTGGTCGACTACCGAGACTTTACCAAGAAATCTACAGGCATCCATAATATTGATGCAGTGACAACATTAGTAACACAAACGAAAGTATTAATGAATAAGCTAGACAACATATCTCAATATGTGAATATGGTATAACAGCCAACACCATTTTACGAAGGTTGTGGGTCAGATCATTTCATTACTAGTTGCCATTTTGCTTCCACTCATATGGTTCAACCAACGAAGGTGAGTTATGCAAAGAATTTTCAGAGGCAATAGAATAACCCGCATTCCAACACCTATAATCTAGTCTAGAGCAAGCATCCAAACTTATTGTGAGATAATACTTAGGGTCATGAATATCCGATTAATGGCTATTCGCTAGAATTTCATCAACAAGAAGAAAATAAGTCATCCTTGGAGGATCTACTTGTTAAGTACATCACCAAGACTGAGACTGCAATCAGAATCAGCGGGCCTCTATCCAAAACATAGAAAATTAGGTGGGGGCAAATCACAGCTACATTGTCCAACATGTTATAGGATGCCCTGCCAAGCAACACATAGAACCCATAAGAACAGGTTTTAGCCATTGAAGCTGTAAATTATGCAGTTATTAAGACACCATCATTCGATCATGCAACCCCTGTCCTAGCTTATGTGTCACATATTCTATTTTCTCAAAGACTACAAAGGTAGCCAAAAGAGGAACAGGTTCAGGTCATCACAACTGGAAGTAGCGTTCTATTGCCAAAGTCAACACAAAGGAAAGAGACTGAGAGTAATCAGGTACCTACTGCAGGCAACGAATAGGTGGATGAGTTTGCAAAATCAACAGAAATGAATCAACAAAAGCCTTTAGACGTTCTACAAATTAAGGCAACCGTTCATATCAATACACTTACACCTTATGGAGCACATCAAAGTTGAAAAGTTCATTTTTCCTGTTGATTCATTATCCTTAGTATAGAAGATGCTCATCAGCTGCCAATAATCTTGAGAAGACCATTCTTAACAACTAGCCATGCATTGTTGGACTTTGAAACATGTGAGTTAATCTTGAAGGTGAAAGACAAGCAATAGAGTTTCACCATGAACACTCCACTCAAGCAACCATCCCAACTCGAGGAGGGTAAAAAGGTGAAAATTGAAGTAAGGGATGACTATGCAAGTCAGCACCACTGGTTGGAATAATAAAGGATCAGTACGGGGACCTCGCACATTTGAGAGTCAAGGATGAGGTTGAAGATATCTACAAATATAGTGGTTGCAAGACCAGAAATTCTCTTTTTAAACTACCTTGAGTAGCCAAAACAACAAAGTCAAGCTAATGACTATAAATAAGCATTTATTGGAAAGCAACCTAATTTTTCCCTTCAATTTATTATACTTTCTAGATATAGAGTATGGAGTTTATTTTCAAGTGTCATCATCCATGCGAAAAAAACGTGAACAATAACTTTGCGGCCACAACATACGTTGACCTGTTTCAGTTTCCTATTTCATCCCATATTCCATTTTTTCTTCATCCCTTGATGTTGGTTGTGAGATGTTTTGAATCTAACATTAATTTTTTCAGATTAATTGATCATTAATGTTTGAATTTTATTCATTTTACAGGAACGTGATTGTTAGGAATACTCAAACAAATACGGGACACGAGGACAAAAGTGATCAAGCGGACCATCTACCTTGTGAACTCCATGCCATTTAAGTCACCATCTTCGACCTGACCAAAGAAGTTTTTAGTTCCCACACCTTTGCCCCCCCCCCCTCCCCCGCCCTTATTTTTGCATACTTAGTATCATATTTTCATACATTGAGGGCAATGCACATTTTAAGTTTGTAGGTGGAATATTATTGTCGATTGAGTGTTTTTATTGTTTTTGTGTTTTCTGTGTTTTATATAAAAAAAATGAAAAAAAAATTATTGCTTTTGTGTGCTTAGGTGGGTTAGATGATATTACCGGCAATGATATACATATTGGAATTATGTGTCGGACTATAAATTGTGGAATATTAAATGTTTGGATTGATTAATGCTTATTTACGTGAAACTTGATCTTACTTGCCCAAGCGATTTGTATTTTTTGCATCATTAATGAGTGTATCGATTCATGTACTAGAATAGATTGAAAGTAGAGGAAGTTAGTTGCTAAAACCAAGAAAAATCACTATTACATACATCCTTAGACCACTTTTAGGAAAGTTTGGAGATGATTAACTAGTGGAGGAAAACATTGATACGACAAGGGATTCCATGTGTAAAATTGTTGTGTGGATTATTTAAGACCAACAGAATGAAGAATAGGTGAAAATCTTGAGTTAGTGGTCGATTTTTAAGAATAAGTGTTTAATGAGGGACATTACACTAATCATAATATGAAAAATGGAAAAAGTTGTCATGTTGCAAAACTACCCTAAAAGATCTCAATAAGGACACCTATTAAAAATCCCAAAAAGAAAATTCAAAAAGGGATTGCGTTAGTGCATGAAAAAGAATATGCATAGCATAATTGAAAAAAGAAAATGTATGAAACAGAAGACGCACTATATACTTTTATTAATCCCAGTACACTTTTCTTAAAAGACTAAACCTTCAATAAGAAATAATTAGCCTAATTGAATTTTCGAGGTCGAAACAGTTGAAATATAGGAGAATTCTTAGTTGTTGAAGTTTTAAAGTAGCAAGTGACATCTATCAAAGTTAAAAAGTAAGGTTGAGGATCATCTGAAATTCAGCCTAAGATTAAATCTTGGGAAAATGATGAAAATAATAAATTTGGGGTGTGTTTCTCACGAAGTCAAGAAATGAGACATTTGACTACTGAAGATCGGGAATTGAACCAAGCACGAGTTTGTAATGTTTTACATAAGTCTTCACACGTACGTCGAGTTTTGCATTGAATAGGTAGAAATTGATTCTTTTATGTGATTTTGAAACTATTTTTTGTATTAACACGAGAAGTTAAATCCTGAGATCAATGGCATGTTATCTAACTAATTGTTTTTTGAGTTATGCTATATTTTGTTTGAAGACAAACAAATATTCAAGTTTGGGGAATGTTTGATAAATATATTTTGTACATTTATTTGTTAGAGTATTTATTGTCTATTTTTATAAATTATGGCTTAATTCTATGTGCATTGTGTTTGTTTTGTACAAATCAACATAAATGACGGAATCAGAGAAAAAGTGCGAAAATGGGCTCAATTGTAGGAGATTCAAAGTTCAGTGATTGAAATGCAAATAATCAAAAGATGGCTCTAACCGAAGAATGTATATTTGAGAGTGTTAAGACTCAATTGGATGCAAATAGAAGTCAACGAGATGAAAAACGATAGAAAATGATCAAAATTTCACAGGGAGAAAACTTCATGGACTAATTTGTAGTATTGAGAAACTTGCGTTAAGTAGAACACTGCATATTAGACACGCGGACAATAAGTATTATGAATAATATTTATAGTGTGTGTAATCATGTGTGATAATCGTGTGATTGACTGCTTGCTTTGCTTATGAATTCAGACTAAGAATATGATCGGATCAACCTTAGAATATGTATAATGTATCTTGAAAAATAATATTAAATATTAATGGATTATCGATTATCACGAACACTTGAAGATCACTAGATTACATAATTTGAGAATAGAAAATAGAAACTAATAGGTGGATTCTGAAATTCAATACATTCATCTCATTATTTGGCATGTATATATATATAAAAAAAACAATTATTTACATACTCTTAGCTTAAATTAGAATAAATACAAACAAAATAACTCTTTTGTGTTACAGACATCGAATTTGATACGCACTAGTGATCTATAGTTAATAGTTATTCCTCGTGGGACGACAACTCAAGTGAGAGAATATTACCGAGGTCAAACTTATGGACTTATAATCACTTGAACGCTCTTGCTTTACACATCAATCTTAGGGATGCATTCAATGTAACATACACAAAATATCCAACATAATACAAAGCTACTAAATTTCAGTACAGCAATGAACAAAAATGTAGATCAGAAATCCCCTTAACCAAACAAGAAATTAAGAACAATGAGAACCATACACAGCAGAGCCAAACCTACTTCACTCATCAGAAATCATTTAAGCCCCATTTCAAATCATACCCAGTAAATATGATAAATGGTTGAGAAGCAAAATGGAAGAATTAATCACAGGGATAATGCAAGCATATGTGTGCATATTAGACCCTAATTCATGGAACAAACATGCATCGGGTATCAGAGGGAAAGACAAACAATTGAAAATGAATATTTAAGCAACGCTGAAATATAGATTCCATTAATTTTCAGAGTCGTGTAAAACAATGGTTTACAAAATGATCGAACGCAACCTGAAATAGAATATACATAAAAGCCCCTAAAAACCACATAACTCAACCACACAAATTTCTAAAAACACGTCACATGCACCAGCGATTCAGCAGATCTAAGCCCGCTCACAGTTTGTATGTATTGTGTGTGCTTATATGCTTACAATGTATGTATATGTTAACTGAAGAATCAGAGCAAGGGTTTTTCTTATTGAATGGAGGTTGCATGAGGTTAAGATTAGAGAACAATAACTTGAAAGAAATAACTCCAAGCAGGGAAGAGATGCAAACCTGATTTTCTGAAGAAAAGAAATTGAGAATGAATCGACATGGATGAGGCAGAGACAGACGGAGACGAATTGTATTTGATAAAAGAAAAGAAAATGGGGTATAAAAAGCGGGTGCCAACTATTTGGGTGAAATATAGATGGAAGAATCTTGGGCTCCTTGATTTAGTGGACCATTTAATTAATTAACTTATATTATGTTTAGATAAAATTTATTGAGGTAATTAGTCCCCCCCCCCCCCCCCCAACCCCCGAAACTTTGGGAAGCCTCAAATTAGAACCCATAAATCGGGCCAAAACTCCAACCACTAGATCTTCATTTTGCCTCCTTGACTCATTCTTCTTCTCTCTCTGGCTATCTGGTTTGTCTATGTTTGTTTTCATGATTTTGAGCTAATTTGTGTTGATTTATTGGAGACGGATAGAGTAGGAAGACTGAAAATGAGAATAAGAAATTAGTTGTCGTGTGCTTCTTTATTTTGATTTTCGTTTGAGGCAAGATTCCTTCTCAAGGATTCGTTTGAGGGTTTGCTATTTCTCTTCTTCAGTTGTTTGAGTAATGTTGGACTTGTGGCGGGAGGATCCCAAGTTGTTGCTATTCATTGTGGTACTTTCGATTGCTCAAGGAGAAATCGAGATTTAGCCCTGGTGCCACTTATTGGGATGACAGTAGTGTTGGTGTTGGGAACAAGTCTTTCAGAGTTGTTCTTGACAAGAGGAGACCACGAATTGGCGGACTCGACTTGGATGAAGAATGGCACTTCTATTTCTGTTAGTAAGCATTTTTCGTTACTCTATATCATCATAAATTTTTGTCTTATGTTATATTAGCATAAATGTGAGCAAACTTGCAGTTTAACGATGGTAGGGATTGAGAAGTCATCTTTTTTAACACATATTGATGGTTATAAACCAATACAATCTATATTACGAATTCTGAAAAGTGTAGTTATATTGACTTTATTTGACAATTTGGTGATGTTTTTTGTGCTTAATCATGTGCTTATGCACATTGGCTCTTGAAAAGGATTTAAATGTTTCCATTTCTTATTGAGTTTTCGACCTTGGGTCTGCTCACTACTAAGGGAAGCTGATTGAGTTCTTACGGGTAATAAAACTACCCAAAAGACACGTCATAAAAGAATCGAGTAATTCTATTTCTTCAGGGTGCCTTTTTTTTTTACATTTTTCATGAAAAACCATTTATTTTTGTTCTTCATATCGATGACTGCTCGTCTAATATGTTTTACTTGTAACTGCACTTTCTCAAGTACATCGAGAATTGGAATTCAAATACCTTAGCACATTTGCACTTGTGCGTATGTTTTACCTTCTATTGGATGCTTTCGTTGGATGATGATTAGTTTTTTAGGATGTGGAGGTTTTACTCGGATTAATTTAGCAGGGAAAAAGAGAGTTGGAAGAAGAATTGTTTTGACGATGTAGAAGTTTATTTGGATAGATTTAATCAAATGATTGTATGTGATGGTTCATGCGTTTTATATGTAGACAGTAGGGTGGTTTTACATTATTGACACGAACATAATTTTATTTTATTTTTGTCACTTTTTTGAACTTTTATCACTTTTTTGAATTTTAGTCACTTTTAAATTTTTATTACTTCCAACTTATAGGTCGTGTCCCCAAATGAAGTTAGATTTTATGTTTAGCTGATAAAAATGAAGCATAATCACAAATAGACAATATGTAGAAAAAATCAACCTCCGCTTGATCTATTCTAATATTTTAATTAATGTTTCTCACTTTGGGGGGGGGGGGGGGGGCGAGGGGGTATTTGTTGCTTTTTTTGTATTTTTTACATTATGCCTCGTACAGACAAATTGAGAAATTGAATTCTCATATCGAAAACATGAGAATTTGGAGGGTGTTTTTGGCTTCTGTATTATTGGTTATGGTCTTTGGACTTGTGGATGGTATGGAGTTCATAGAGAAGGTGGCATCACTAGTGTTAAGGATCAAGGCGGATCTAGCAAGTCTTGTAAGAAAATTTCGAGACAACAAGCCAACATATGGTCTAAACATGAAGATTTCATTTCATATTATATTTAAGTTTGTAATGATTGTGTTTGGATTGAATCAATTTTATGCATGTAGTTGTTGGGCATTTTCAGTTGTAGTTCGTATTGAATTTGCATAAAATGATATATTTTAAGGTTTTGATGGATGTTTTGTCATTTTTTTTTTTTTTTTGAGGTTGTCTTTTTTTTTTTTTTTTATTTACTTCACTTTTTTGGATTTTTGTCACTTTTTTTTAATAGTGTCACTTTAAAAAAAGAAATATATATATATATGTCACTTTTTGAGTGACAAACACCACTTTTTAATAAAAGTGATATTGTATGCCACTTTTTTTAATAAAAAAAGTGTCAAACACTAAAAAAGTGATAAAAAAAATCAAAAAAGTGACAAAAATTCAAAAAAAGTGACACTTAAATTTACGTAGTATTTTTTATTTTCAAAATACATTTCATATGATTTTTCAAAAATCCCTTACTTTTAAAGGTATTTTTGTAAATTACCCTTCCTTATTTTCCTTGAAGTCAATCCATGAAATTTACAAATATGGGTTAATATAATTTGGGCAAATCAGGCCCAATACCCTCAATTTTTTATTAATTTGATTAATACTTTATTAAATAATTAAACCATTTAAGAACGTAAATTATACGTTCTAAAACCACCAAACCACCCACGACTCTGCCTTTCCTCGCCGTCGTCTTCACAGATTCTGCTTCAAGAAATCCTCACCCACATCTCCTAAATTCTGGCCGCTTAAATCACCTTATTTGGTGCCTTCGTTCCATAATTCATTTAAGGGGTTTTGTCAAGATTGGACTTTGCAATTAATGTTGGCTATATCGGTATTGAGGGGTTTGCAATGATGACTTCATCATTATTAAGGACTTTGCAATGATGGCCTTTGTTTTATAATTCCTTCAAGGGGATTTACTAGGAAATCCCCTTTTTTGCTTTTTTCATCAGACAAAGGCTAAAAAAGTAGATAGCTCTATAAAGACAAAAGGTGAAGATGCATAGGTGTGGGTTATGTGATTTTCATGTTTGGCAACTTGGTTTATGATATCCTTGAATTTTTTGTTATTTCCTTTGTCATTAAGTTATTTCCATTATTGTTATTGTCGTAATCAAGAATAACTACAATTTATTTGGAATAACAGCAGCTCATTTGTTATTCATCCTTGGAAGTTACCTCATGAATTCTAGGCCACTCTTTCCTCGTTTAAAGTCTTGTCCAGAAATTCTTGTTGTTAATATGTGCTTGTCATTGTTGTGGTGGTAGTTATTTTACTTTAGGACATAACAAGAAATAATGTTATTGGGAGCAGTTTAATTAGATTCATAACATAGTTATTGGAAATAATATTTAATATGTTGTCATTGAGACATTTGTGTGCATTTCCAGTGTCCAAGTATAAACATATAAAGCAGTGCAACTTCACTATGATTTTTTACCAAGAAGATTGAAGATGAGAGTGACGGGAAAAGAAATTAATTAGACGGCAGATTCTTTATTCATTTTCACTAATTGTCAATAAAATGAGTCATCTAAAAATTAATGTAAATAGTAAATGGCCAAGTAAAGAACTAGAATATGTTTATATATGTAGGAATTTTTTGTACTTTCTCAAAACTATTATTCTATATCAATCAGCATATTGATTGTATCATCTTCTATTATTTAATTTTATACACAATTGTCACTTTTTTTGAGTTTCTAACACTTCCAACTTATATGTTGTTTACTTTTTAATTAAAAAGTGGCACTTAACTTTAGAAAGTAACGTTTATTAAAAAGTGACACTTTCTCATATGGGTTAATACTTGACAATTTTCTCAAGTAGGTAGATTGTGTATCTTTTTGAGTGTTTTGTCACTTTTTTTGGGTTTGTCATTTTTTAAAATTTTTGTCGCTTTTTGAATTTTTGTCACTTCTTTTAAGTGTTTTATTACTTATTTGAGTGTTTGTCACTTTTTTGAGTACTTCTCGGAGTGCTTCACCTTTGCCCACTTCTTTGAACATATTCACAAAAAAATGAAGAAAAATATAAAATATGTGCTGAGTTATGAAAGGGAAAGTGATAAAGATAACTTTTAATAATCACCAAATTATTTCCCGTACAAAACACCTTCATTTTTTGGTTCTCATATTTCAATACCAAGTGGAGGAAGTTCGGTATAAAACTTTTAGATAAATGCTTCTATGATGATATAGGCGTCCTTGATTAGTATGATTCAGTTTCCGTCTTATTACTTTGGTTTGTGTTGACCTCAAAAAATGTTGCCAACAGATGTCGGGCCCACTCGTGCATACGTAAGTCAAATTTCGACATGTAAAGATAGATCAACGGTATAGATCGCTCCGAAATTGAACGTGGGAACAGCTCAACGACACGAGACGTTTCCCTTCGGGTTACGACGAAATATTCGTGACACGATTGTATAATAAGAACCAATCGTTTAGAACCAAATCTCAATATGCTATGAGTGAATGAGAGTAAAATATCGCTTCAAGTATCTGAATTTTCATTAGTCCATAATTGTTACATG
>CAIGRP010026513.1:0-26885 GCA_903798385.1 Fraxinus cuspidata | reverse complement strand
GGAGAATAAGTGGTTGAAAAAAATGAAGAGTTATTGATGCGATGTAAAATATTATTTTATTGAAGAACGTGTGGTTGAAAATGAGTAGAAGAATGATAATGAAAAAAATAATGTGGCTCAAACAGGGGCTTAAGCTCTTATCATAACTTACCTTCCTACTATAAAAGTGATGACATATCTAAATAAAATATTCATCAAATTTGGAGGGATGCATAAACAATATTAGAAAAATGTGCTAATAGTAACGGAATAATTTTTACAAAATAAAGTCTGTCATCGTAATAATCGATTTCCAATCACAGTACTTACCAATGGTTACCCGTTGGTATGGGCTCACAAGTACATTGGAAAGTAAGCGTCGAGATGGTCTAGGGTTATCCATTGAATATGGGAAGTCTTTACAAATAATTTGTATATAAATAAATAGAAATACGAGGTGATACATGTGTTTTATGAAATGTGTAGATTAAACGTGGTTTGAAAATTTATAAACATGTTTATATACATGAGCCAAACAAAGACTAATTCACATAAATACATTTATAATCTAAGCATGCACATTTAATAATATTCAAAAAAGTTAAAATCCTAAAATGTGAAGTACAAAAGAAACAAAAAGGCTGATTCTTAACAAGGGTCAAATAATTTTTTTAACTATGCACAAAACTGGATAATCTTCAAAATCCAAAATGGATGAATCTAAATAAGGATTAAATAAATTCCCACGCATGATACCGAGGAATCTCACTTCACAATCAAAACACTCTGCCTACAAGTGCTGCCATCAAGTATATATGCACTGCATGGCTTCTATGCTTGTCGGATGTGTGCATCTCTTGCACACACATCTATCTCCACACATTGCTTGGCCAAATACGTCAATATACATGCATCAACACCATGACCTAGGCATAGGGCAAGGCACCCTCTATGCCAAAGACAATGCAACCAACTATTAAAATTTGGGGTTTCATCTTAAAATGTCAACCTTACTAAAAAAAAATATCTGAAATCCTTATATGCTACTGTATACCTTTAATTTATTTGATGTGAGAACTTAACATGCACTCCCAAGATGGTGACTTATTTAAGAACGTCATTTTTTAAATTTGTGTTTGTTTGAGTCTTAATCATATTAAATTACACGTTTGAACTTAATACGATTCTAATACCATATTAAAACTTTAGATTTCCATCTTAAAATGTTATTAACAATAGTATTGCTCAAACTCTAATATATTAGATAATATATCGGTACTTAAGCGATGTGAAATTTATCTTTTAACACCAAGGAGGGACTAAAAAGCACAGTCCACCAAAAGAATCAGACATCCTCGTCGAATAGAACTTCAATTCATTTGCAATTGATTCTCAACTCAACCGAAGGAATCCAAGCTGCTTCTCTTTGACTTCACTTTTCTTGTCTTGTTTTGATGCTTGAATGTTGATTGATCAGTCCAACCAGCCTTCGCCTGCATCAATCATCAAAAACTGTCAAAGAACACTACATGCTCCAAATGGCCCCCAACTCTGTTGCAACAAATCAAGTGATTCTTGTACCTAATCCACACTTCCTACAACCATCACCCACAGCACAATTTATTTATCATCTGTAACGACAAGATGCAATTTATTTACTTGAGTTAACACTTCATTAATAGAGTTATCCTGCTCCTCAAGCATCAACTCATACACTTTCGCCTTCTTTGGACAGGCCCGTTGCAAATGAAACAGTTGCCCAGTTTTCACCCGCTTCTAGGAAGAATCACCTAAGATTTTCAAGGCTGATCACACTTGTTAGACTTTAGCCCTTCTTTGAAGTTCCATCCTTCCAATTTTTGCCATCATAATGCTTCCTCATTCACAAGGAATCACTGCCCAATCTCATTTCCACTAAACCATCAACCGCAACAATTGTCGAAGGTATGTCTTTCAGTCCTTGCCTTCACAACTCGAAATGTGCCCATTTCTACAATCCAAACATGATGTTAAAGAATTTATCCTCCACCGACATGTTCTTGATATAAAGTATCAATTAATAGAATTTCTGTACATTTCCTGCATTGTGTCATTTTGCCTCATATTTCTCAATGACTGACTTGCAATCCATGATCATGCAAAGACTAATCCCTCAACTATTTATTTAAAGTATTCCTAGCCACAATTCGAGGTCTATCAACTGCTTCATCATCTAGCAATCGGGGTTCTCCAGAATTTTGTATCTCTAGACATATACATGCTAGCAATGTCAACCTGATCTTCCTTGAAAATATTGTAGCTTCGAAATACTATACAATGTCCCTAAGAAAGTCTTCCAGATATTTGGCATTTCGGGGTACCATTAATGAATCTGTAACGGTCACGCAAACAAGTATGGGAAAGATGAGTATACATTCCAGTATTTTGAAGTTGTGCCTTACCCGATTAAAATGTAATGTACGACACTGAGAGACAATGTGAGCTACGTCTTTCTTAAGGGAAGGCCAATAAAATCAATCCGCAACTAAGGTGATAGACTTATCTCGACCGAAATGGCCAACTAGACCCCCTAGATGTAGTTCCCAGACTGGGACGTCATGAAGTAAGGTACGTTGGATACACAACTTGGTGCCCTTGAGAAGATAACCATCTTTAAGCATGGTTGATAGAAGGATTATCTATGAGTTCCTAAAAGATTATGCCAAAATCAGGCGACTAGGATAATCATCTTTCATGCGTTCAAATCCTACCACAGTAGTGCTCATAGAATGAAGAGTTGTCGTGATACGACTAAAAGCATTAGCCGCTTTATTTTTGACCTCGGCCCAATGATAGAGAACAAAAGTATACTCCTAAAGAACTTTGACCATTTAACATGTTGCTCACTTTGACTACGTTGGGAATTAAGGTAGCAAAGAGACCGATGGTCTGAATTGAAAACAAACTCTTGAGGCAATAAATAATATTTCCAGTGACGGAGAGATTGGACAATGGCATAAAAATCCTCGTCATAGATAGAACACTTCTGCCTAGCCTGATTTAAGTTTTTGTTAAAGGAAGCAATTGGATGACCATCTTGACTTAAAACACTACCTATACCTACATCAGACGCATCACAGTTGACCACAAAAACCTTTGAAAGATTTGAGTGGCGTAAAATGAGAGAGCCTCGATCAACTTTTTCTTAACGTCTAATAAGGCTCTCTGGGCTGAAGGGGTCCAACGAATATCCCATATACTCAGTGACTGGAGCAGTGATAGAGCTAAAACCTCAATTGAATCTTCTATAGAATGATGATAACCCATGAAAGTTACAAACCACGATCAACGTGAAAGGTTCAAGTCAATCACAAATAGCTGAGATTTTAGTTGGATCAGTGGAAATACCCTGGAAGGAAATGATGAATCCTAAGAAGACGACTTGAGACTGTACGAATGAACACTTTTTAAGATTAGCATACAACTCTGCGAACGAAGGGTAAGAAAGACTTGTCAAAGGCTATCCAATTGAGCCTCTTACGATCGACTTTAAATCAAAATGTCATCAAATAGACTACAAGAAACTTTTCTATAAAAGGTCGCAAGACAAGGGTCATGACCCGCCTAAAAGTGCGAGATGCATTAGACATCCCGAAAGGCATAACCAACAAATCATACAAACCATCATGGGTCTTAAATATCGTTTTCCATTCATCCCTTGGAATAATCCTTATTTGATGATAACCACTGTGTAGATCAATCTAGGAGAACCACAAAGATCTTGCCAACTCATCTAACATATCCTCAAGGTGTGGAGTAGAAAATTGATACTTAATGATGAATTTGTTGATGGCGCGACTATCGACATACATGTACCAAGAGCCATCTTTCTAGGAGTCAACAACATCGGAACAACACAAGGATTAAGGCTAGTGCAAATAAAACATTTATCAAGTAAAGCCTTAATTTGCCTATTGAGTTCTGCTCGCTCAACGGAGTTCATCCTATAGTGGGGGCAATTTTGTAACTTGAAACCAAGGACTAAATTGATAGCATGTTGAATATCTCTCATATGACAAAGCTCTTCAGGTAGGTTGATGGGGGTAATACCACTAAACTCGTCTAGTAAAGGAGTGACTTTGGGTGGAAAGGCAATGTGTGTATCAGAAGAGGAATGTGAACAAGCTTTGCCAACCAATGCATACATAAGCCCATTATTGTGACTCTCAGGCTCATAAGGAACAAAAATTGAATCTATGTGAAAGAAAATGACAGCAATTAGAATAGTATTTTTCATTATTGCATTTGATTGACTTTTGGTAAAATGATTTTGTAAAAGGAAATCCTAATTTTTCTTAGTAATCATAATTTCCTTTATTAGTCGTGATCTTAACCTATATAAAGAGGTTTCTTGATTGTATTGCACTTGAATATTCAATAAAAACTACAATCTTCATACCCTTTCTCTCTTTCTAATTTCTTCATTCTCTGATTTACTCAAGGTATTAGCTTAGTTCTTTGATTAAGTATATCTTCTACTAATTTTGCGACGTGCTATGTAAAGAAAACCATTGAAGATTGTTCTCATCTTGCCTCTGGTGATATATTTGGCGTTCTGAAGTTTAATTAAATTATTTCCATTATGATTGTAGACTAATCTTGTTGATGAACCAGAAACTGCTTCACTGGTTGAGAGAATAAAGGTAGATTTCCTCAAATAATTCTCCATAATCTGTCCTTGCACCTGTTTTTTCCTATCCTGTTTTTGTCTCCAAGTCATGTTTACGAATTTTTTCGTATGGCTCAATTGAAGCGAACGAAGTATGGAAATGTTGACTTACACTATGTTCCCTGAATTGGAGGCTTTGATCCAGGAAGGATTACTTCTATCCTATATTATGATCTTGATCTATAATTTTCTTCTTAGCCATTTCTACCCTCTCAATGTAAACAGTCATGCTAAGTCTCCTTGTGATTTATCTCCATATTGATGTTTAATGCATCCTTCAAGACCTTAAAATTGCTATCCTTTTAATCACTATTTGATTCTTAACTATAGTGGGTGGAATTTTCATCTTGTTCTTTGACATGTCGAGCATTATTATAAAACCCTTCAACACATTAAAATATAACGTCATGAGAACACTTTTTTCAATTTATAATACAAATCTCTATCACTTGTGGAAAAATAGATATAGAACATTATGATGACAACTCTCTAATGGCAATGGAGAATGGTCTTAATAACAATCTTAATTTTACATTTCAATATATGACGTCTACTCCCACTGTTCGCCTTACTTAACAGCTCCTGATCGTTCCTACAATATTGTTGATGCTTTCTTTTTCTCGTGCCACTCTTCTCTGTTTTCTGTTTATCAATCTTCATGCACCACATAATGTCCAAAGTACTAGTTTTGCTGCTAGTTGAGATAGAAATGATTCATCTCAGATGGCAGCATTTCTTGTGTAATACTATTATATACTTAGTCTTGAATGTTTTTCATATTCTTATCTTTCCTTTCAAAGAGAAATATTTTCATATTTTACTCATTTTCGACTTTCTTTTCATGCTGCCTCTTCTCTCTTGCAGAAACTAATATATATCCTTGTTGCATCTAGAATGGCATGATATAAGAAATATCAGGGTTTTTGGGTCTTACGTTACACTTCTCGCAGCGAAACACTTGTTTTTTGCACCTGAGTTTATCACCGATTTAAAAGTATGCTTCCAAGTGTTATTTTGTCAAAGTTTAATTAAAACGTGCAGAATTGAAAGTGTTGTTGAAGGCGAACAATCATGTGAAGATCATGTTGGTCACAGCCACAATCATGATCGTGATCACCACCAACATCATAATCATAAACATGACCACAAACATTGTAATTCCATTTTATTAGGAAGTATAATTGCATGACCAATAAAGTATAAACGTATGAAGATCAAGCTGGTCACAGTCACGATCATGGTCACCACCATCATCATGATCATGAACATGGCCACAAACATTGTGATTCCATTTTATTAGGAAGTATAATTGCATGATCAATAAGGTACATCAAAGTGGATTAGTCGTAATCACAATAAGGTACTTCTTTTTGTTTTATGTCCATTTCCATTTATATTCAATGTGAATTGAATATCAAGTTATCTTTAAAATCAAGAAGTTGATAGATAATTTACTTTTGATTTACATGCTTACTCTAAGTTTATAATAATACCCTTATTATTTTTCTGATGTGGAAGGAGTTGATTTTTTATTTTTATTTTTTTTTGGAATAGCTAAATTGTTGATCAAAGAACTAAACTTCGATATGGATCAAATATTTGTAACATTTTAATCAACTTTGTTGAAGGGGTAGTCTATAATTCTGGCATTTCTGAGCTATGGCATGCTTGTGTCGGTCCATTGGTTTCCTTGCCTCAAGTTAGAAGCCTCGTGCACTATTTTCCTTTGTGACATTGAACAAGTTTGTTTATTTACTGTTTTTCCTTCTATAGACTTGTATTTTGCTTTAAGCAATCCGATAAATCAATCTTCTTCATGAACAAGGTAAAATTTATGAAATGTGCCAAAGACGTAAGTTGGAAGAGGAAGATGATATTGCTTGTACTATTGTTATATGCTTTAGAATAAGTTATAAACATACTAATAATTTGACTATGCTAAGGTAGCATGCGGCGAATGTAAAACAAGCTGAAGGTCGTTGAGCAACAATTCAATTCTAAATTGTAATTTTGATATCATTGTATACACCAGCTATGTGATAAAGTTCATGACCTCATTATACCACCATTTACACTATTGTCAATAATGAATAATTTTAAAGAGGAAGATGATGCTATTGAGGACGAAGAGAACAAATTTGATGAGGAGCACAACTTTGGTGAAAATCAGCTTCATATCTAATTCATGAGAATGATAAGTTATTTTTTTAGGTGTACAATAATAGATACGGAGCATATTTGCTACACTCTTTTTTAAGTTTCAATGTAACCATACTTACCCCCTGTTTGACAGAGTTTAAAATTAGATTTTTAGTAGATTTTAATAAAAGTTAATGAAATGTACAGTTGAAAAGTTGTGGGTCTAATGAAATGTGTGGTTAAAATTAATTGTTACCTTTGACTTAAGATTTTAGTTGGATTTCAATCCAAACGAAACAGGGGCTCAATGAATTGTTTTTATTTGTGTTTTGGTGCAATATTTTGAATTTAATGTTATATTGATTGACACTAAATATCTTAATTTATTTATTATCTTTTTGCATCTTTATATTAATTTGAATAAGGTTAAAAAGATTAATATAATATAAATAAAAGAAAATAATTTAATTTAATTTCTCCCTATGAATTCTTTCATTTTTTAGACAAATAATAGTTTACATAAATGCTTTCCCCACAAAAAATTATTTATGGAGACAAGCAGGCTTAGACCACAAAAATATTGTCATTAATTTTTTATTGTTGAAAAAAAATAAGTTTATCTTAGTCCACTAATATTCTTTCCACACAAAAATTCATTTGTAGGGAAAAGCACGATTTAGTCCAAAACATAATTTGTAGGGAAAAGTAAAATCATTTTGTGGGCCAAAAGTAACTTTTGCAAACTAATGATTTGTTGGGAAAACATTTACGCGGGATATTGTATTTGTCTCCAAAGGGTTCGTAAAGAAAAACTTTAGCCCACAAATTTCAAAATTTTGTTATCTTTTACATGTCCCTTCGATGTTTGCCCCGACAAATTTGCTTACATGATTTTTTCGTCAACAAAGGTTTTTCCAACAAATAAAAACATTTCTATACGAATATATTTTATAGGGAAAACATAAAATTTTTGTAGTGACAATCTCTAATTTTTTTGGGTGATGTATTCGAATGGTTGGATTTGGGAGGCATAATTCATTTGTTACTCTACATATAGACACTTTTGGTTTTCTCTCTATTTGAGCAACCCTTCTCTTTTCATCTCCTAGGGATTACTTTTTGTGTAATTATGCAAGATTTACATGTGATATTTAGAGCTTCTTCGTCTCCTAGGGTGAGTTTGACTATCTCAACTTGAGTTTGAGTTGAGTGTTTATTATTCTTAGTACATTGGGCTTGTACATGAGCTCCATAGGGTAGGCTAGGCATGGGTTGGATTGGATTGGTTTTGAGCCCATTCTAATATGTTCAACTTGACGAGAAATCAAATCGAATCAACTGCTCACAAATGAAATCCAATCCAACCCAACCAAAACTGACCAAGGTAGGATCAATTTAGGTTGCATAGGTCGGTTTGGGCTTGGATCCTATTCCAGTCGGATTCTTTTCTTTTTTTTGGACCCAATAGCTGAGGCATTTTTTTGTGTCAATTCCAATTACATTAAATAAATTATTTGAAAGGCCTTGGATCGATTAGGGTTAGACTAATCATCCGGGAGTTTAACTTCAACTCCAATAGAACGATACAAAACTAAATATACTATAATAACTGTTACACATATTGTATCATAATCGACTTAAGGGCCCATTTGAGCTACATTTTTTTTGTAGAATACATTTTGGAATAGTAAATTGATGGAGAATGTATGGTTAAAAATGAAGAAAAAGTTTTTTGATTGCGTGTGATATTATTGTATTGAAAAATATGTGGTTGAAAAAAGAGGGAAAATGTATTTTAAAAAATGAGGATCAAACAAAGGATAAATAAATGTTAAATTCAACTTAAATGTTAAATACATGTTGAATACCTGCATATTATACATGTTAAATAAAATTAATTCAACTTAATTACTAAAAATGTTAAATTATGGAGCATTTTCGTTTTTATAAGTTTTTAAGGTTTCATTCGTATCATTATCCTACACTTGATTTTTAGTTTATCATAAAATAAATTTGTGTTTGTACATAATATTCATGTTAGCCAACCTAGATAGTGATGGCAATGGGCTGAGTTGAGCTGGCTCGGCCCATCTACCCACGAGCTCGGCTCGTCACTTTGACGAGTCGAGCTCAAGCTCTTTTGAGCACGAGCCAACTCGAGATCGGCTCGTGCTCAAGGGTCTAGCTCGGCTTGGCCCACGAGCCGAGCCCATGAGCTCGTATTTTTTTCATTTTTTTTTATTTTTTTAATTTTTTACTTTTTTCTTCTGATTTTTACGAGCCTAGGAGCTTGGCTCGTGAACTTTGGACTAGTGGGCCATGCCCACGAGCCACTTGCGAGCTCGACAAGCCAAGCCTTGCTGGCTTGTCGGGTGAACCCACGGCTCAGCTCGTGCTTGGGCTCATCCACGAACCGAGCCAACGAGCCTCTCGGCCCATTTGCCACAGTCATTCTCGGCCCATTTTTAGTACCTCTAAACTTAGGTACTAAAAAGAAAAAAAATATTTGTATATTCTCAATCATTCTCTTTTCTACAACATTATATCTATTTAGTCCTACATCATTTATTTTCACAAGGCATTCTAAGAATAAATTCAAATGCGATCAATTTTCTCAACAAGTAAGAAAAACAACGAAGCACAAAATGAACAAATTAAACCAAAATGAGCTAAATGAATATACAATAGTCACAAATACATTTCTTTTCCTAACAAAGAACTCCCAAAAGCAAAACACAAAGCCCAGGTGTTTATTCAACATATTCAAAAAATTTGATGCCCAAACAAAATGTATTAAATTATAAATTCAGCAAACACTACCTTCCAGTTGGGAATCCTTCCTTCAATCCAGGCGTTCAGCACAAAATCACATCCAAAAACCAAGGCAAGAGGCTAAAGGTACGACCAAAGAGACGTAAAGTGAAAATTGCAAAAGTCTCAATTTGATTTTAATTTTTTTTTTTTAGGAATTAAATGTTTTACATTTTTGGTTCTCTGTGCCAAGTTCGGTTTTAATTGATATCCCAAGGCCTGATCCAACCTGACTTCAAATTTGATTTCCCGACTCAAAACCAACCTAATTGAACTCAAAAGCTGACCCAAACTTATTGGTATGAATCGGAATGATCGGTTTGGATTGGCTTTTACACTGTTAGTGATATGTATAGAGAAATGGTTGTTTTTTTAAGTGATAAAGAAATAGTTTAAGTTTAATTCGTAGGAGCGTAAATTAAACTTTATGAAATAGAAGAAAAAAAATGAAGAAAAGATGAATAATGTAATGCGAGGCAAGTGATTAACACTTTTTCTTTAAGACAAAATTGCCCCGCAACGGTATTAACGAATTATGGCACTTGTCTCTCAAAATACAACTTGTGGGAGAAACACTTCAAACAACAAGCAACTATGGACTCGAACGAAATTCTTCACTCTACAAGAACATGATTTTAGGAGAGTTTTGCAAGAGTTTTTGATTTAATGCTCAATGCAAATGATGTGGGATACATAATGGACATCCAAAAGGTCCTATTTATAAAAAAAATGAGAGGTTGTGAGTGATATATCACGCCACAAACTTAGGAATCTTTACGAATGGAAGCATATCTTGCTGTCGTTATCACGTCGCTGGTCTTTCGCTCAAGCGACGGTGACACCAGTTCATCAGAAACTCTATCACCCGCATGTCAAGCTACAGTCTCATTGATCGAGTGCTAGATGAGTGATGGGGTTATGCAAATTTTTTGACGAGTTTTTCCTCTTTTCTTTTGAACTTTAGACCGCAATTTCTCATTCATCCAGAATTAGTTTTGAGATTCTAAATATACCATGACAATCTACTCGACGAGTAGAACAAGTTAGTCTATTTTATAATTTGACTATTGGATCAAGTCCGAATATTTGATCGAAATTGACTCAAAGTCACTTTTTCAAGTTTTACATGTAACTAAAATTTTTCCATCTTTAAACAAAATGCTAACAATCCCCTACATGAATTAAAATTCAAACATACTCATGTTATGTGAAAATAAGATGCATTTGTAGAGAGAGGGCAGAAAAATACTGCATCAGGTAAGGTAGTTTCCGGTCTCGAACCTCTATTAGTGAATACCATCGGATTTACTGGCTAATTGATAAACGTGATGTCTTGAACCATTCATTCATTGGTGCAAACCAAGACAATAATACTTAAACAGATGTCTTTCCAACTCAATCATAGTTCTCATGACTTGGTTTATTTTGCTCTGAACCACTATTGGGATTCATAAGTGCTTAGAAAATTTCGGCCTTGAACAATTTTCGTTGAGGTAGCCCCCACCTCAAACTTACATAGGCGACCTCTTATTAAGAGTATTCTGTCTTACTCACTTGACTTAATCAAGATATATGAATCATTAAAAGCATATCATATCTTTTAACATTTTGTAGAAAGCACTTTAATTATCATAGGAATGATCTAGAAAACATTTTCCCAAGTGTTTCATTGAATTTTTATAACTTAGTTGTCTCATTGAACCAAAATCTTGGGATCTCTAGTCAACATGGTAGGGTTTCCATTACAAATATTCTTACGTAGTAGGCTTTAATATCATTCCTTTCGATAGGCAACGTACTTGATCCCAAGGTAATCCTTTCGTAAGTGGATACGCGACATTCTCTTTGACTTCACATAATCTATGGAGATGATACCATTAGAGATATGTTGCTTAATGGTATTGTATCTACGACATATATGTCTAGACTTACCATTATATATGCTATTTTTGAGTCATTCCAATAGTTGATTGATTGTCACAATATATATTAATTGTAGGTTCCGACTTAGGCCAATATGAAATATCTTCCAACAAGTTACGAATTCATTCTGCTTCTTCTCCAGCTTGTCCAAAGCAATAAACTATTATTCCATCGTTGATCAAGCTATACATATTTATTTTGTCAACTTCCATGATACAGCAGCTCTACTAATAGGTAAATACATAAAAACTAGTAGACTTAGAATCTTTCATGTCGGATATTCAATTTGCATCGCAATATCCTTCCATTACCGCGAGATATTTTGTGAAGTGTAATCCATTGGTTAAGGTATACTTTAAATACTTAAGAACTTTTTTTAAAGCCTTCCAATAATCATGGCTTGGATTACTTATGAATCTACTAAGTTTATTCACAACAAATGTTATGTTCAGTCGATTGTAGTTTATAATATATATTAGACTGCCTATAACCTCTGAAAACTTTAGTTGTGACACACATTCACCCTTATTTTTGACTAAGTGTAAACTCATGTCAATATGGGTGTTCGCAGGATTTTCCTTTGAGTGTATTATACATTTGAAGTATACTCTCAACGTAATGAGATTGGGAAAGTATAATTTTTCTGATATTCTAGAGATCTTAATCCCTGATATTACATCTGCCACACCCAAGTCTTCATATCAAAATGTTTCGTTAACATTCTTTTAGTGTTTAGCATTATTTCGTAACTATTGGCCATTATCAACATGTCATCTACATATACACATACAATTACGTAGGCTTTTGGTGTATTTTTTATATATACACACTTGTTTCATTCATTTATCTTAAATCCATTAGACAACATTGTTTTATGGAGGTTGTATCAATCCATACAAGAACTTAACTACTTTACAAACATTTGTTTGTGATTAGGATATATGAACCCTTCGGGTTGTTCCATATATATCTTCTAACTCACCACTTTTTAACGCGGTCTTTACATCCATTTCATGAATCTCAAGGTTATGTAATGCCGTAATTGCAATTAACAACTTTATCGAAATGATTCTAGTCACGGGTGAGCAGGTATCAAACAAATCAAGTCCTTCATTTTGTCTATATCTATTTACAACTAATCTAACCTTATATTTATCAATGGATCCTTCCACTTTTAATTTCTTTTTGAAGATCCATTTACACCATAAGACTTATTTCCGAGAGATAAATCAACTAACTCCCAAATATGGTTTTGCATTAGAATCTATCTCACAATTGATAGCTTTTTTTCAATGTAGTGCTACCGGTGTAGACATTGTTTCATCGAAGATCCATTTCCGGTGTAGACATTTTTTCTTTCCGATTTTAGTTTACTTTTGAAGATCCATTTACACCTTAAAGATTTATTTCCGGGAGGTAAATCAACTAACTCCCAAGTATGGTTTTGCATTAAAGAATCTATCTCACTATAGATAGCTTCTTTCCAATGTGGTACTTCTGGTGTAGATATTACTTTGTCGAAAGTCTTTGTATCATTTTCTATCTAATAGGTTAGAAAATCTGGGCCAAACGAAGTAGATATTCTAGCCATTTTACTAGGCCTTGGTTCTTCCTCATTTGAAGTGTCATTTGTAATACCATAAGTTCTTTTCTTTGAATTTACATTTTCCTTGTCTTTACATGGAAAAACATTCTCGAATAATGATGCATTTCTCGATTTAATTATGGTTCCTTCATGTACGTATAGAATTTTAGATATATGTGCAAGAAAGCGGTATGCACTACTATTATTGGAGTATCCAATAAATATGCAATCAATAGTCTTGAGATCGATTTTAGCTTGTTTAGGCTTAGGTGTGTCAACCTTAGACAAATACCCCCACACTTTGAAGTGTTGGTAAGAAGGAGGATGACATTTCCATAGTTCATATGGAGCTTCTTTCATTTTCTTAAAGAGTATCTTGTTAAGAATACTATTTGCTGATAGAATAGCTTTCACTCACAAGTTTTGGGGTAGACCTGAACTTATCAATATTGCATTCATCGGCTCTTTAAGAGTTCGATTTTGTATTCAACAACACCTTTCTATTAGGGTGAGTAAAGTGCCGATGTTTGATGAATGATTCCATATTTAGAACAATATTCGTCAAATGGTGCCTCATATTCACCACCTCTATCACTATAAATATTTTTATTCGTTTACCAAGTTGATTCTCAACTTCCATCTTATAAAATCTAAATACATTTAAGGTTCCGTCTTTACTTCGTAGTAGAAATATATAACAATACTTTGTACAATCATCAATGAAAGTTATAACGTATTTCTTACCATCTTTAATTTGAACAAATTTCAAATCACATATATCACTATGTATTAATTTTAAAAATGTCGTGTTCCTTTGAATTTAGTGAAAATGTGTTTTGACCAATTTTGCTTCAACACATATTTCACATTTATGATTAGAATCAATTTTAAACTTCGAAATTAAACTTTGATTCTTAAGTTTGCACATAGATTTGTAATTAACGTGTCCTAATCGATTATACCATAAACAAGACTACTCAAGCATATAAATAAAATTGAAATTTTGTCCATAATGTTTTTTGTTACAATTGTAAGAACATTCATTTTGAACATTCTCTTACTAAAATAACCCCTATCATTTTGGCGAGTATGAATTTGTCCGACACAAATATAAGTTTAAAGTCATTCTTACTAGGTAGAGACCCCAAAACCAGGTTCTTGTGGATGTCCGACACATGGAGGAAATTATTGAGGACAGGTACTTTTCCAGAAGTCATTTTCAATGTGATCTTTCTAGGTTTTTCAACCTTCCAACTTGCAGAATTTCCCATGAACAATTGTTCTCCTTTCAATTCATGATAGTTTGAGAGTATGGTCTTATCTGCACTAGTATGGTGGGTAGCACCAGTATCGACCCATTCCCTTGAATTACCAACCATATTGCATTCAGAAACAACCGCAGATAAACTTATCTCTTGAACTCCTTTGGAAAGGATGTCTATTTAACTACATTCGCTTGTGCAGTCTTCTTCGATTTTCAACATTCTTTTAAATGATATCCGACTTTCTCACAATTGTAACAATCTCCTTTAAACTTCGGACATTCTTAGAGTTGTTTCTTCTTGGTGCAATATCGGAGATCTTACGCTTCTTGTTGATGACTTTCGAACCAGTTTCAACAAAGTTTTCTCCAAGTTGAACAATAAATTTTCTTTTGGTGTTTCTATTGTCTTCATAAATCCTCAAACAAACTATCAATTCCTCCAAATTCATCTCTTTGCGTTTGTGCTTGAAATATTTTTTCAAGTCTCTCTACATGGGAGGGAGTTTCTCAGTTATGGCTGCAACTTAGAAGAATTCACTTAGTTCCATCTTTTCTGTATATATGTCATGAAGTAGAACTTGAACTTCTTGCACTTAACTTATCACGATTTTAAAGTCTACCAATTTGTAATCCAAAAACTTGTCGACAATAAACTTTTTTGTTCTTCATCCTCGATCTTGTACTTCTTCGACAATGAATCCCATAGATCCTTGACCGAATCCATTTAACGATACACTCCATAAAGTATACTATTCAATCCATTTATGATTTAATTTTTACAAAAGAAATCCAAGTGCTTCATGCATCCAATGCACTAATCGACTCATGATTATTTTATCCTTCTTGTACAACAGGCGCGATTTCTTTTAAGAACTTTGCCAAATTCAAAGTAGTGAGATAGAACAACATATTTTGCTGTCATCTTTTAAAATCCACACCTCCAAACTTTTTCGATTTTTTCTCATGTGGGATATGAGAGTTTGATATTGGTACAGCCAAAGGTGAAACCACTTGGTTCTTACCATTCATTGTTTGACTTGAAGTAGTCTTAATGGTAGTCATTTCTGTTACAAACAGATATTTAACGCACAAAATAAAATAAAGGAATGTCACATGAAAACAAAATCTAAGCATGAAGAGAGGTGATTTGTTAAACAACAACCACAAAAACAAAATTTTATCTTAAGATTGTTAATAATCTGTATAGAGAAATTATTGTTTGATTTAGTGACAAAGAAATAGTTTTAAGTTTAATTCGAAGGAGTGTAATTAAACTTTATGAAATAGAAGCAAAAAAGAAAGAAAGAAAGAAAATGAAGAAAATATTAATAATGAAATCCAAGGCAAGTGATTAACACGTTTTCCTTAAAACAAAATTGCTCGTAACGGTGCTAACGAATTATGACACTTGTCTCCTAAGATACAACGGATACAACTTGTGGCAGAAGCATGGCATACCACAAGCAATTGCGAACTCGAACGAAATTCTTTCCTCTACAAGAAGATGATTTTTAGAGAGTTTTTGCAATAAATTGTTGATATAATGTTCGATGCAAATGTCATGGGATACATAATGGACAAACAAAAGGTCATATTTATAGAAAATGAGAGATTGTGAGTGAAGTGTCACGCTCCAAACACAACAACCTTCACAAAGAGAAGCACCCCTTACTATCCTTAGCATGTCGCTCAAGCGACAGTGACACTTGTTCATCAAAACTTGTCACCCATCTACCGCTCGAGCGACAGTCTCATCGCTTGAACGCTAGGTGAGCAATGGAGTTAGGCAAATTTTCAGGCCAATTTTTCCTCTTTTCTTTCCAACTTTGGATTGTAATTTCTCATTCATCCGAAATTGATTTTGAAATTTCAAATATATCACAACGATCTACTCGACGAGTAAAACAAATTAGTCTATTTATATTTATAATTTTACTATCGGGTCAAATTCGAATATTTGGCCGAAATTGACTCAAAATGACTTTTCCAAATTTTAGACTTAATTAAATTTTTTATCTTTAAACCAAATTACAACATGTGCAACCTCATGTAGGTAAGTTTCACTAAATTCCACATAAATTCTAGTGTTGTTTGGTGTTTTATTTTTTTCCTTTACGATCTAATTATTTCTTACAAAATCTTAGGTAAGATATGAAACCAAGATTAAGTTAGTATGTTATATCTAATGTTATTTTCGCTGATTTACAATAAGATTATAATGTTAATTGCAGTATCGGTCATTCAAGTTTTTCAAACTTATGCTAATGGTCATTTATTTTTCCTACAATAATGGTCACTCAATCTTCTAATAGTTACACTAGTGATCATTTTGTTAAAGAAATTAACATCAAAGCCTACACCGCACCTTTAGATGCCTACGTGTCACCAAGCAGTGTTTATTTATGACGCCACATCACTCAAGTCGTGTTCAAGAATTAAAATGCATGACATGTTTTTCAAATTTTACAAAAATTCGAGACATTTTTATAGGAAAATTATTGAAAATTTTGTCACAACTTTTAATTCTTGAGCACTCGTTTGTGACATGTCATTTTAAATCATTTGGTGAAATGTAGGTACTTAAAGGTGTCAAATAGGTTTTAATGTTAATTTTTTAATAGAGTGATCATTAGTGAAATTATTAGAAACTAAAGTGATCACACCGTAAAAAAAGTACAACTATTAACTTAACTTTCAGAAACTTGAATGACCATAGTTGAAATTAACCCTAAAAATATAGTAGCTTTCTAACTATTATGAATAGTATGTTTTACGAATAACGAGAATAAAATAAAGTATAAACTTCAAAAGGAGTTCGGATTGACCCCTAGCTAAGGTTAAAAAAAAAAGCTTTCCATGTCCCAGACGAGGAGTACAATGTGAAAGTTGAAGAAGTACAATTCATTCGCCTTTTAATATTCTTCATTGTTATACGTTGAGTATAGTCTTGATTACTTTTTGACTCGATAAGTGAAAAGATTTCGTAAATTTATCATTTTACTCCAAGTTCGAAGAATTCATAATATCGTCAAATTCTTCATAAATATATTCAAAAGCATCATGTCATTCAACTTGAGCTCGGATAAAAAGGTGGCGCCCCACCCTAAACTCGCTCACAACTTTATCGCACCCCGTAAATTATTTTCTTATATATCATCTATTGTGTTTGGACAAAATCTTTGTGCCACAATCTAAGTACATGCTACAAAGCTATGAAAAAGAAAAGAGTCACGGGGGCATCTCTTTCAGCCCAATTTTCTATATTTTGCAAGGACAAAAGCTTAAATTGAACAAGAATGGACTTTTTTTTTCTATTTAACAACAAATCATGTGTCTTTTTAAGTGAAGTAATCAAGACCCATTTTTCTTTAAAGTAATATTATTTAGCACAACTATATTACAACTCAAGTTTAGGTGACACTAATAAGTGTCATTAAATGAATAGTACAATTAAAGGAGTCACATAATTTCACTTTTAATTCAACATTAACATAATAACACAACTCAAGTTTAGGTGACACTAATAAGTGTCATTAAATGAATAGTACAATTAAACGAGTCACATAATTTCACCTTTAATTCAACATTCACATAATAACACATAAATCGGTGTTAGATAGCATTATTTTTTCTAAGTAATATAATTTAACGCCACTGATATTAAATTAATAGTACAATTAAATTAATCACATAATTTCACCTTTAATTAAACATTTAACATAATAACACATAGATCGGTGTTAGATAGCATTATTCTTTCTAAATAATATAATTTAACACAACTGATATTACAACACTAATATAGGTGACACTAAGTGTCATTAAATTAATTGTATAATTAAATAAATCACATAATTTTACATTTAATTCAATCTATCAAATAATGTCACATACCCTGGTGCTATATAACATTATTTTATTGAGTAATTCTATTTAGCACAACTGGTGTTACAATAACAATTTAAGTAGTACTAAATGCCATTAAATGAATGGTACAATTAAATTAATCACATAATTTAACATTTAAATCAACATATTACACATTGCTACATAAATTGGTGTTAAATAACATTATTCTTTTTCGAGTAATGTTATTTAATACCACTAGCGTTACAACACCAATTTAGGTAACACTAAATGTCATTAAATGAATGGTACAATTAAATGAATTATATTATTTCACTTTTAATTCAACCTATCATATAATGTCATATAAACGGTGCTACAGCGCCAGTACATTATTCTTCCAAGATAACGTTATTTAGCATCACTGGTATTACAACATTAATCTAGGTTACATTAAGCCTTAGTTCACATTATTTTCAAAATATATATTTTTCTTTTATTTTCAACTCCACATTGTTCAATAAAATAATATTACACGCAAATTCAAAAAAATTTCTTATTTTTTAATCACATTTTTCATCAAATCACTATTCTAAAATATATATTTATATAAAAAAAAAAATAAGGCGGCTCTAAATGTCAGTAATTGAATGGTACAATTAAACGAATCACACAATTTTACATTTAATTCAACATATTATATAGCGCTACGTATACTGGTGTTAAATAACATTACTTTTTCTGAGTAGTGTTATTTAACACCACTAGTTACAATTAAACGAATCACACAATTTTACATTTAATTCAACTTATTATATAACGCTACGTATACTGATGCTAAATAACATTACTTTTTCTGAGTAATGTTATTTAACACCACTAGTATTGTAACATCAGTCTAGTTAAGGATGACAATAAGACGGGACGGAGGAGCCGGGAGGGGTTGGGGCAATCTCCCCCTCCCGTTCCCAGCCCATTACCTGTTTAAGGAGGGACGGGGCCCTTGTCCCGTTTAATTTATTCTTTTTTAAGTTTTTTTTATTCATTTTATTGCCTCCATTCATTAGATTGAGACAATAATATATTTTTAATTTTTACTTATTTATAAAAGTTAAATTATTCAAATATATTTGGTAAACTAAGGTTTTTATTGTTTGCCATGTTTTTTAGATAATTTTAGNTTTTTTTTATTCATTTTATTGCCTCCATTCATTAGATTGAGACAATAATATAATTTTAATTTTTACTTATTTATAAAAGTTAAATTATTCAAATATATTTGGTAAACTAAGGTTTTTATTGTTTGCCATGTTTTTTAGATAATTTTAGTTAGTCATTTTTTATCAGAACTAATGAAATTTTGTTAAATTTTCCATTTAAAGTATTGGATTCTAAAACAGATTTTAAAAAAAAAAAAGTTAAATGGGACAAGGCACCCGTTACCGGCCCTTGCCCCGTCCCCGACCCAAATAGCCAATTGAGTGGGTAATCCCTGCCCTGTTCGGGGCGGGGGTCCGAGGTTATCAGGTTTGTCGGATTTTTGTTTGTCATCCATAAATCTAGTTGGCACTAAGTGTCATTAAATGAATTGTATATTTAAATGAATCACGTAATTTCACATTTAATTCAGCTGATCACATAATGTCGCATAAATTGATGTTCAAGCATCACTGATATTATATATCATTATTGTTTCTGATTAATGTTATTTAGCACCAATGATATTACAACATCAATTTAGGTGGTACTAAATGCTATTAATTGAATGATACAATTAAGCGAATCACATAATTTTTTTTTAATTCAACACATTATATAATGTCACCTAGACTCGTGCTAGACGGTATTATTCTTTTTGAGTAATGTTATTTAATATCACTGATATTATAATACAAGTATAGATAGCACTAAGTATCATTAAATGAATAAAATTTAAATGAATCACGTAATTTCCTTTTTAATTCAACATATTATATAATAATGTCAAATGGATTGGGATTAGACAACATTAAAGGAGAAAAAAGCTGAGTAAGCATAAGCGCATATTCCATTCATGGCTAGCTTTAGCAGACGACAAAAGTCCATTCGTCCTTTTCTTCACGAACATGTTGAGAATCAATTAACAAAAACCTTTGTATTGATCCCTTTAGATTCCATCTGCATGTTCTCTTCTAATTATTGTAATTTATCTTGTTTTTAATGTGAATATCAGAGTATAAATAGCAGTATCAATAAGCCAGAAGCCAAAAATAATCTACTTAAAATTGTTTTCTTGAAAAGTTGAAATACAAGTGGGACTGTGGGACTAATGGAAGCGCTGCCGTTGTCAACTGCAGTCACAGTGGGTGGTCCGGTGGTGGCTCTTGGCGGCGTAACTTTGTTTTTTCTTAAAACTTATATAAACGATCAAAAGAGGAGATCTACAAGCCTAAAACTTCCACCAGGTCCTTCTTTTTCTCTTTAACTGTACAGGATTCCTCATTCCCTGCCCGGCGCTGTAAAAAGTTTCCCCCTTTCTCGTCTTTTTGAAGGACAGAGTCGAACATTAGGGACTTTTGAGCTTTGAAGTCCCTTCTGATCTTACTTTTTATTTGAATCAAAATGAGGTCGGAATAAAATGGTGAATTGATTGCAGAGGTACCAGGGTTACCAGTGATTGGGAATCTGCTGCAACTGAAAGAGAAGAAACCCCACAAAACTTTTGCCAAATGGGCTGAGACTTATGGTCCGGTATTTTCTATAAGGACAGGGGCCAACACCATGGTTGTCCTTAACTCCAACGATGTCGCCAAGGAGGTAGATACCCATGTCTCTTGATAACTGCCAAATTAGAACCTTTGGTCAGGAAGATAATTTTGTGAATTTCAGAAATTTTCTTGAGTAAGTCAAAATTTTGAGCAGGGTTTAGTATGAAAAACTTTGTGATTAAAGCACCAGATGATGAGAGGCAAAGGAAAGCAAGACTTCTATCCTCTGTATGTGTGTTTGTGTGTCTAATTTCATCGATTCTTGGGGCTTATCCAACTCAATATCCCTCTGTGGTTCTTCATTTATTGCCCCAAAACTTTGTATTAAAATATATAGATTCTGTTAAGAGTGGTAAAAATAGTGCTAAGACATCTTTTGAAAAAATTCAAGAGCTACACTCCCTCGGAAAAATTTTGCTCTGCCACTGCTGTTGATTTCATTCTTAGCTTGAATTGCTGTGGAAAAGGGTGTTATGGCTGCAAAAATTGTAAGCTAGAGTTCAAGATGTGAACTAAGGAGAAAAAGACATCACACAAAGCCTACGTTGCTGTTTGGGTGGCAAATTCACTAGGAAATGAGATTGCTGGGCTTTTTTTTACAAATGAACTCCTTGCTAATGAGAAACTTGCTCATCAAACAAACCCCAATGACATCTCCAAATATAGGCATAGAATCAGATTAAACGGCACAAAAAAATGTGTTGGGCCTGTTCTCTCTTTAGTGAGTATTGCACATACATTGTATAAACCTTTACGAAACTTAAATCAGACTGGGTTACAAGTGAGACCCGAATGCAGAATATTACAGGAGAATAAGCATGTTTATGTAGCAGGTGTTGTGTCTTTTCTTTAATCAAAATAAGGCTTTTGTGTTTCTGTAGCTTGTTCTTCCTTTAATTTGTTACTGCCTTGCTTCTTATAACTTGAATGTTGAAACATTTTGCAATACCGAACTAGTTGAGAGAGTTCATTTATTATTCTCTTAAGTGATCAACTTACAAACTTCATAATCTAATGATGCAATTAGTCAATCATCAGTGGGAGTCGGGATGATCATTTTATTCTCTCCACAACTCATGCAAAATGCTTAAATTATTTGGCTTTATTACATTCAATTTCCATCTTACTTAAATCAGTCTAAGCTCTGAACTGTTTATATCTTGGGTTCTTCATTATAAAACTAATCTGGATTCCTTATTTTACTTGATACTCTATCTTAATCTTGTGGACACTAACTTATTGCTCAAATTATGTTGTTGCATTCTTTTGTATCCTTTTGCTCTGTACACCTGTGGCATGTTCAATAAGGTGGATTAAATTGTACTATTGTCTAGTTTGTACCAAGCATGCTCTTAGGTTACATTGCATACGTTAAGCAAAGAAGCTTTTCCTACAAAAAAACAAGTGATTGTGCATCAGGTGTTCTAGGGTCTTTTATTCATATACTGTTTTAGAATAAATACGATACGCGTTCAAACTTTTATTTCTTGTTTGTTTTAGGCCATGGTCACAAGATATTCGTCCATCTCAACGAGAAAGCTATCAAATGCGCTGAAGATCCTCACTTCTGATAAAAGTATTGTTGCAATGTGTGATTATAATGAGTACTACAAGACCATAAAAAGACATATTCTTACAAGTACTTTGGGATCAAATGCTCAGGTTAGTGCTGTTAAATATACCCAGCGAAGTTTTTTTCTTGCCGTAAAATTATATAGTTGTTGGTAGTGGAGATAGTACTAATTACGTCGATTATGGCAGAAACGACACCATGTTCACAGGGATATCATGATAAATAACATTACTCAGCAGTTCCATACTCTCGTGGAAGCTCATCCTTCTGAAGCCGTAAACTTCCGGAATGT
This sequence comes from Fraxinus cuspidata, assembly GCA_903798385.1. Taxonomy (NCBI): domain Eukaryota; kingdom Viridiplantae; phylum Streptophyta; class Magnoliopsida; order Lamiales; family Oleaceae; genus Fraxinus; species Fraxinus cuspidata. The sequence continues at coordinate 4,018 of CAIGRP010026513.1, read as the reverse complement.
ATTTCAGTCTGAGCTTTTTGGATTATCACTTAAGCAAGTGAGTTTTCTTACTCCACATCACAGTTATTTGTAGCTCTTTATACTCTAAGATTGAGAAGATAAACAAGATGTGTACATTACACAGGCTATTGGAAAGGATGTTGAATCCATTTATGTGGAGGAACTAGGTGCTGTTTTGTCAAGAAAAGAGATATTTGAGATTTTAGTTATTCACCCTATGGAAGGTGCTATTGAGGTGGATTGGAGAGATTTTTTCCCGTATCTAAAATGGATTCCGAACAAAGGCTTTGAAAAGAGACTTCAACAAATGTATTCCCACAGAGAGGCTGTGATGAAGGCCCTTATTAAGGAGCACATGAAACGTATTGCTTCTGGAGAGGTACTGTCACTTCCTTGAAGTCCAATCTGCAGCACATTACATTTTTTTAGTAAAAAAGTAGTCTATTTTGGAAGTAACTCTTTTGCTTACTATTGAAATAAGTATTGTATTCTTACTTTAATCATTCAGGAAATTATTTATGATGGGGCTAACCTTATGACAGGAAATCAACTGTTATCTCGATTATTTGGTATCTGAAACAAACACGTTATCTGAACAACAAATGTTGATGCTGCTTTGGGAAGCCATTATTGAATCTTCAGACACTACTGCAGTGGTCACGGAATGGGCCATGTACGAGCTTTCTAGAAATCCCGAAAAACAGGTTTTTCATTCACTCTGTTCGTCTAATTCATTTATCTTTTCCTCGTATATTATTTGTATACAGTACTTACTAAAATTTCTTTCGGTTGAAACAGAATCGTTTATACCAGGATATTCAAAATATCTGTGGATATGGCAAAATTACAGAGGACAAGTTGTGCCAACTTCCATACTTACCAGCAGTTTTTCATGAAACTCTGAGAAAACATAGTCCTGTCCCAATAGTTCCTTTAAGATATGCACACGAAGATGCACAATTAGGAGGATACCATATTCCAGCAGGAAGTGAGGTATTGCTTTTCCCCTGATCTAATGCAATTTCATTTTTGAGACAGGAACTGTAACGATGGATTGTATTTGCAGATTGCTATAAACATTTACGGTTGCAACATGGACAAGAAAATATGGGATTCTCCCGAAGATTGGAATCCTGAGAGATTCCTTGACGGTAAAAGTGATTTGATGGACCTACATAAGACTATAGCTTTCGGTGGGGGAAAGAGGGTTTGTGCTGGTGCTCTCCAAGCAATGTTAATTTCGTGTATGACAATTGCTCGATTAGTACAAGATTTCAAATGGAGACTCAAGGATGGAGAAGAAGAAAATGTGGATACTTTGGGGCTAACGAATACCAAACTTAGTCCTCTGCTGGCCATCATAGAGCCAAGAAATTGTTGAAGTTGGTTTAAGTAGTAGTTCTTATGCAGCTATTAGTAGTTGGATTAAAGGGCTCTTCTCTGATCTTTCGGAGTATTTCCTTTCTCAGTCGAGTCAGATCTGCACTGCATGTTAATAATCTCGTTTTTTGGAGCATTACTTTATGAATAAGGAGTTGCTTCCCCTATATGCTTCAAGCATGTACCTTCATATCTTACCTTCAGCTTTTAACGACTTGCACACTGATGAACTCGAATAGTCTGTTTGATAATATAGTTAAGATTCGGCATCATTAGCAGCTTTCTGAATTTATGCTACAGCTTCTTTAGTTTTGAACATGATATATGCTTTTATGTAAGAGCATTCCATGCTGGCGTTTGAAAATCCGCTGTCGTTATTCTGTTCTTACGATGAACATCAGTGTTGTATGAGTTTAACCATAAAGTGAGAGAACAAATAAAAGTGACTGTCTGAAGAATCTCATTGCAAAAAGAAGAAAAGCTCTTTGAGTAAACTGATTCGAAGATCGAGTCTTTCTCTGTTAGTGTTAGAGTTCACTCAAGCATATTTAGGTTGAACGAGGTGAAGTTTTAGGATTGTTCAACAGATCAACTCATAGTTGGTCGTTCACCTTTGCCCTTGTGTGATAGGGCTGCACAAAAAAATCGCGAAATCGCAAATCGAACCGAAGTCGTCGGTTTGTGTCTACGTGGACCTGCTATTTTTTTCTCTCAAATCGAATCAAAACCGTTTCAAAATAGTTTGATTTAGGTTTCAAATTTTATAAATCGCAAAAAACCGAACCGCACCGCATTTTTTTTAATTAAAAAAATATTTTTTCTTGGAGGGTACAAATTTAATTAATCTAACTCATGCATAACAAAAAGTCAGTAAGTCATTGTCATTAGTATTTAGTTGAGCCTTCGTTAAAAAAAATATTTTAGGCCCATAATTACAAAATCAATTGAACGTGAAATTGTGAATGTTACCCAGCCATATATGCAATTACCGTAGCGCCGACACACGCTACACAATGCCACTTGACGCTTGTGACCTGTTATCGTCGACGTCGTTTCTCCACCATTGCCCACCACCACTGAATGCGAGCCTCTCTTCATTTTCCTTGTGTATTGAAACAATTTTTCATAATTTATTTATACAAGAGAAATTTAAATTCGAGATCAAAACCCTTAATTTTTTCTCTCTAGAAACGTAAAAAAAGACTTTAGAACTGATTTGAGTAGAGAATTTTGAATGAATTTCTCTTTCCGTTTTCTCCTTTTCCCTTAATTTTGAATAAATAGTGGTATTATTTAATATTTTAATTGACTATTTCTATCACTTATTTTACATGACTTAATCATTTAGTATAGTGTGTGCGTACACTATAATTTAGTATATGTAGAATGGTGTCATTTTTTTATTGCTGTAATTTAATGCTGAACAACCATATTTTTCTGTTGTTTATTTGGTATTGTTCTCATATTATTTGCACTTTAAGTGCACAATACTCACCTAGTTAAGCTTTGGTTAATCTAAGCATTCCACATCAATGGGTTAACTATAATGCTTTGCATTGCACATTTTCATATTTTAAGACCTCATTCGTGTATATTCCAGCAAATGAATACACAACAGTAAAAAATGCAATACATGATATAAATTCACCCTTGCTTTATTGAAAATCCAAATAGATTGTGAGATTCATTTATTCATGATATTAAATGCTAATATCACAGTGTACAAAACTTTACTATAAATTTTAGTATTGGGGAATTCATTCGATGGCTTTCTTCTTGTATCACCGTGTTATTTCTTTTCCATAGCTTAGCTTCCTTCATTGTTTCTTTTTTCAGATATGGATCCAATTTCAGAAGAAGCCGATGAAGCGGTTCATTAGAGGATGACCCTGAAGATACGAAAATGGATAGAAAAGGCAAAAAGAGAAACAAAAGGTCCGAGGTGTGGGATCATTTTAAAATGCGAAGAGATGAAAGGCGGAATGTAATTATTGTCGACAAACATATAAGCATCATGCAAAAAACTGTGTAACTAGTACATTGTGGAATCATCTCACGAATTTGTACAAGAAGTATCCATATAGAGTTCAAGACAAAAAGCAAAATAGAATGACTGGTTATAGCATGTTTAAAATCGGAGAACTTTCTAAAGGTATTTATAGCCGTGAAGAACCTGTCAAGTTTGTTCAAAAAGAAGTTAGAGAACAGATTACAATGAACTTTATATTGTATGAGTTACCGTTTCAACATGTGGAGGATGAAGGTTTTCAGAGTTATACAATATATTTTTTCCCAAAATTTGTGTTTCCTTCAAGGATGATAGTAACAAGAGATATATATAATTTGTTCCTAAACGAGAAGAAAAAATTGATGGAGTTGGGTTAACATAAGGTTTCTTTGACTACTGATTGTTGGACTTCAATACAGAATATTAGTTATTTGTGTTTAACTGCTCATTGGAGGCTACCAAAATTAGTAGTACTAGTCCTTCGCAACCTTCTTTTGGTTTTTCTAAACAGATTTCTTCTATTTAAAGCTAAACTTATGCAAAACATGCAATCTGAGAAGAATGATTTGGTTGATTATTTCTCTGATCGTTGTGAAGATTTGACCAATCCCAAGTTTGACGTATTAGTTT
>CAIGRP010026510.1:0-17989 GCA_903798385.1 Fraxinus cuspidata | reverse complement strand
TATGAAAACTCGTAAAGAACAATTATAAGGTATTTTATTTTAGTATAATGTGTGTGTTATAATATATATATATTTTTTACTAATACCATGCGCACTGAAAAAATTTTCCGGGTCCGCCCCTGCCACCACCGTCATCTCTACCTGGTAAATTTTCACAACCACCATCATATGCGTCCACCACCACTAAAATTGCACAACACTACCACCATAAAACCAAATCAACGACCCATAAAACTAGATTCACAATTCATAAAACTCAGAATCTCATCTAAATTCACATTCGCGATCTTTACCAAAGGTTGGTGATGGTTGTTGATGTTGATGGTGGTCGGCAATCTCAACTAAGTGGATGCAATGTGGTCTTGGAGTTGGTGGGTTATGGACGCAGGCGGTAATCGTGGTGGAAAGAGGTGGTGATTTTATAGTGGATTTGGGTGGAGGGATTTCGTGGTTGTAATGGTATGGAAACAGTAAATTGGGGGATGTGTGCAGTATTTTGAAATTTATAATTAAAGGGACAATGTTCATGGGAGTAATGTTATTTAAACACAGATTTAGGGGGCGGTAACTTGACATTAAATGAAAAGTAAAATTAAACGAGTCACTTCATTTCACATTTTATTGATCTTATCACATAGCACCACCTAAATTGGTATTATAGTATCAGTGATGCTAAACATCATTATTCTTTTCATAAATACGCAAGAAAATAAACTATTTTGAAAAATGTCTCAATGTTTTTAATAGCAAAAATATTGTGTTGCATTAGTAACATACAATGGTACAATTTTTAGTAACACGTAAAATACTTTATTACTTCGCTACCACTTGGACTACAAACATCGGCCCAAATCTCATCTCACCATCACCGTACTACTAGCACAAAATGCCACTCCGACTAGAATTCGACCACCATCGTCATCTCTACCTGACAAATCACCACATCTACCACAAAGCCACCATCTACCTCCACTACCACTAAAATCGCAAAACACCATCACTACAAAACCAAATCTACGATCCATAAAATCAAATCCACAATACATAAAACTCAGTGTCTCATCAAAATCCCCAATCGCAACCTTTACTCGAGGTTGGTGATGGTTGTTGATGTCGATGGTAGCGACGAGATGGTGGTTTGCGACATTAGCTCAACAGATGGACTATGGTTTCGGAGTTGGTGGATTGTGATGGACGTGGGCGGCGGTCCTTGTGGATCGAGGTGGTGGTTTTATAGTGGATGTGGGTGGAGGGATTTGATAGTTGTGGTGGTTTGGAAACAATAATTAAGGGGATGTGTACAATATTTTGAAAAAAAAAAATAAAGGCATTGATATATGAAATTATGAAAGAAAAATGGGGTATTTGGCGTACTTTCCTTTAAAAATAAAATTTGAATATGAGAATGGTGACTCTATTGACATCACAAAATTTTTATGGGGCACTTTTTATTTGTATCAAAGGTCCTCAATTTTTTTATTGTTGTACTTGTGTTCTCAACTTTTTTGTTGCATTTTAATATCAATCTTTCATTAATTAGCCCATTTTGTCAGTTTGAGTTCCAATAAATCATTAAGAATGCATAAAAATACTTATTTTCTCCATATTTTAAAATAAACAAAGAAAAAATAACAAATACAAAAATGGGACTTAGTATTTGCCCCTAATTTCAAATATTTGTATACAAATGATCATTAGGAACAGACGTGCTAATAAATATACATTTGAGAGTAAAAATATGAGAAAAAGGTTTTAAGGCTTAAGTTTGACAAAAAAATATTATTAGACATTTTTGTGCAATTAAAAAGTGATACACTAAAATGAAATTGTGATGACAATTTGAAAAATTAATGTTATAATAAATTTGACCTAATCCAACACGGGTAATGCAAAAATGTGGCAGATCGAAATTGATATGGTTTCACGTAATTGACATCGCTATGGTTACAAGGTTTAGCACTTCGATTAGAATCACTTATAATTATATCAAATTATGTCGATTTTAATTTGTGCTAATGTGATCTAGAAATTCCGAGTGATCTTATAATAAGAATGTATTCAATACAAGGAAGTTAAGATGACGATTGAAGCAGATAGGGAGTGATTTCAAAGGGCCTTTGTATAGTAACATTTTAGAATATGAGTAACATGGGGTTCATGTGCAATACGGATGGTTCGGTCACCATCAATTTCAAAAGGAAAATTCGGTTTATGATTTTGTTTGTGCATAGCGCCACATTTTTTAGGGACCATGTGCACCACTTCCCTCTTTTTCATCCTTCTATTCCTTTTCTCATACAATCTTTTTATTATTTACATAAACATTACACTTTTTTTCAGCTACCCTCATCTACCCTTCCACCATTTATGGATGGTACATGATTTTTAGGGATTTACTATTTCTAGGCATAAATTTACTCATGGGTTTGATTTCATGTCGAGTTTATAGATTATCGTGAATATCTTTCTTTATATTAATATAATTTGGTCATTTGACGTAGTGATTGTCTTTAGTTTGTTTATAGTAGATGAATGACAGGTGCAAGAATTTTCTTGATTAAACATGGATAAATGTAACAAGGAGGAGTTTATAGCATATTAGGTACAGAGTAGATTGGACATGATTAGACAGTAAAAACTCGACACCGATAGCATGTTCATAGGGTGAATTGGACAATACTAAATAAGTATAATCTTATCGATCGTTCCATCAAACATGTCTATTAATGTATGTATAAAGTTATGTCGAATTAAAATGAAAGGGCAATAGGAAACATTTGATCTAATAGCTTTTTAGATGGTTTTCTCAGCCTTGGAACATGCAGAGATACAAATTTTCCGGCAATTCGAGTGATGCTCAATTCAATTGAGTTGGTTCATTTCTGATAATTGCTATTTTCCAATTTTTGGTGGTGCCGCGGTGTTGGTAGGCCCTCTTTTGCTGCTAGTTTCAATTGAAGGACCAAATGGGTAGACCCATTTTTCTCCAACAGGCCTCTACATTCCAGCCGTACCTTGTTGTGTTGCTACCAAAATTATCACTTGAAATAGAATTAAAAATTAGGTTTGCTCGTCAAGATAAGTATTTATAGTTTATTTTTCTGTGTAAACAATAACGTTCTAAATGCGCCGGTGTTTTAAATAAAATTCATTCTAAAATTGGAAGGGCCCACATAGGTAGGTTAGGGGACATTAGTGTTGGGTCTCTATTGAATGTAAACAATTTTTTTTTTTTTTTTTTGTGGGAACACAACCTTATGTTACTTTAATAAATCCTTCAGCGTCAAACGAAATTTTAATAACTTAAACAATCACAAATTGTGGGTGAGAGAACCAAGGTATACAAATCATTCAACTTACAAACTTATCAGTCTAAAGGAGAGAAAGAATTCACCATGTGGGGGTACTTTGTTCACCGAAGAGAATGAAGTAACATGATCTAAACCTACATCATCAAATAAAAATAATACATCTGATTAGACTTCTACATTCAGAGTCCATCGAAAAATAGACCTTAGTCTCTACCATAGAATAGTCACATTGTCCATTTTTTGCGTGCGTTACCAGGCCCACCACCATGCCAAACTCATCCTTAATAACTGTTTGTCTTCCCTCGAATCTTTCTTTATTATGATCTCTTCATTGTTACTTTTGCCGAATCATTAATTAACGAAAATCTTTGCATGTGTCAAAGCCTTCTGGTAATATTGCCTAACCCATCTAGTAAAGTTCTCAACAGACACGAAGCTATGAATTAAAGTTAAGCAAGACTTGTCTAAATAAACTACCACCCTAAACTAAAAAGTTGATTACTATTGGGTTATTTCCTATTATGAGAAGGAAAGCCCATGTTTGGAGTCTTATATTATAGTCCAAAACCCATTAGGTTGTTAATCCTAATGATGAATATAAATACAAGAAGATTAGAGAAAATAAGAGTCCAACCCGTTTTTGAAAATGAAGGAAAAACTATTTTTCTTGTGCCCAGATCTCATCAAAGCTCCGATCCCAAGTCGTTTGTGGTCTGATCGAGCTGAAATTTGGAAAAAAAGGTTCACAAGATACGGAACTACAATCTGGAACGTAGAGATTGAATTTTGAGTACGGGAACATTGGTTAATGTGTGTTAACAGTAACCAGATTTGTTGAGTTTTTTCCTATTTCATATTATTTTGTCAAGATCTTTATTATCTTAAAAAAATATATGTTGTAGCCTCTTAGTTGTGATTAGAAAAGATTTTGTGTATCCATTATTTGATTGATAGTGGAGATTTTGACTGGATTGTGTCCCGTGGTTTTTATTCCTCATGTCAGGAAAGTTTTTCCATGTAAAATAATTGCGTGTGTTCTTGTAGTTTGGTGTGATTGATTTTTTTTAAGAATATTTTCAGCATATAGAATTCTCAAGAAAGACGTTTTACTTATTTTCATTTGGAAGGAGAATTATTCCGCTTACGTATTTCCCAACAAGTGATATCAAAGCCAGATTCTATGATTTGGGTTTTAGATTATGGAAACGAATTTGTGTAGAATGATTAACTTGAATGGTTTAAATCATAGTTATAAAATCGTCGGGTTGAAAAATTGATGGCTCGAGCGCTTGCCCGAGCCGAGTAGATTAATGTAATAGGAATATACATGACTTGATCAAAATCGGCTTTGACCAAGTTAACCGATGGTTTTGACCGAGTTAATCCGGCCGATTTATCGATTTTTAAAATTGCCTTTTAAAATTTTGGGAGTCCAAAGAATTGAACATTGGACCTCCAAGTAAAACAATTAATTCCTCACCATTGAAGTTATAGAGCACTTCAATATTTTTTATGTGCACTAAGTTATATGTATCCAACGGATCATATATATGTTTTTTAAAAATATTTTATAAAACTTTTGGTCAAATATTTTACTTTATTTTATAGACCTAAATAATTAGTAAAACATAATTTAAAAAATATAATTTTTTCTTAAAAAAATTTTATACTTGATTTTTTTTTATACAGATTTTTATGCAATGACCACCGGTTCAACCAATAACCCAAGACCCAGTACCTTGTTGGGGTCGGTGTCCGAGTCGGGTCTAATAACTATAATTTAAATTATCACATATGGAAAGAAAAAATGGAGGACCTTTTATGTGAAAGATTATTACCTACTGGTGTTTGCAGTTGAAAAACCGAATAACAAGTCAGATGAAGATGGAGTTTGTTACATTAAAAAGTTTGTGGATTCATCATGTAGTGGGTAGATGATAATGTTTTGAACCATGTTAGTGAGGAGACACATGTTCTTACTCTATGGAGTAAGTTTGTACGGTTATATGCTAGAAAGACTAAAAATAATAAGATATTTCTAATTAAGCAGATGATGACGTTGAGACACCAAAATAGAACTCCTTTAACTGATCATCTGAATACATTCCAAGTAATTATTAATCAGTTAGCTGGGACGGGTATTAAGTTTGACGATGAGATTCCAGGGTTTTGGTTGCTTGGCTCATTCCCGAAATCATGGGAGATGCTCGGAACTTTCTTATCTAACTTTGTTCCTGATGGTGTAATCACAGTAGATCGGCCAAGAGTAGTTTGTTAAATGAAGAGTTGAGAAGCAAATCACATGATCTTCTTTACAGTCAGAGGTCTTGGTTACAGAAAAGAGAAGGATGAGCAAGAGCAAAGATCTGAAAAACAGAGACAAAAGCAGAGGCAAGTCGAACAAGTTTGCGAATGCCAAATGTTATCATTGTTGGAAAAAAAGGGACATATCAAGAATCATTGCAGGCAATGGAAGAAATAAAGTAAAAATGAAAAAGAAAATGAATCGAAGAACAAGGATGACAAAGATGGCGATGATAGAGTTGCTACCACCACTCCTGTAGACTTCCTTATTATTTATGATGATGAGATGAACAATTTTGCAAGTCATGAGACCATTTGGGCGATTGACAGTGGTGCCTCCATTCATGCTACAGTGAGGAAGGATTTTTTTACATATTATAAATCTAGTAATTACATCTTGTAAAGATGGGTAATGATGGCTTGGTTAAAGTCACTAGCATTGGAAATGTGTGTTTGGAGATGAGTAATGGTTCGAGGTTAGTTCTTAAAGATGTGAAGCATATTCCAGACATCCGTTTAAACCTGATTTCTGCAAGAAAACTTGATGATGATGATGATGGGTATGGCAGTTCCTTTAGTAAAGACCAATGGAAGCTCACTCGGGGCGCCATGGTTGTGGCTTGAGGCAAAAAAGTCTCTACATTGTATGATTTGCAGGCAAAGCTCTCCAGTGACATTGTTAATGCAATGAAAGATAATGGTACAATAGAGTTGTGGCATAAAAGACTTGCTCACATGAGTGAGAAAGGATTAGCTGTATTGGGAAACATAAGTATACTAAATGGACTGAAAAGTACACATCTAAAAAGGTGTACCCACTGCTTGTATGGGAAGCAGAACATGGTCTCTTTCAAGAATTTCCCTCCTACAAGAAAGTCAGAAATACTGAATTTAATACATTCTAATTTATATGGTCCTATGAAGACGAGAACACTTTGAGGCTATAGTTACTTTATAACCATTATAGATGATCATTTAAGGAAATTATGGATTTATACCTTGAAGACAAAAGACCAAGTGTTGACTGTATTTAAGTAATTCCAGGCCCTGGTTGAGGACATACTATGAAGAAATTGAGGTGCATCCGAACAGATAATAGGGAAGAGTATTCTAGTCCTTTTGATGAGCATTGTAGATAGCAAGGAATTTGGCATCAAAAGATAACTCCAAAAACTCATAAGCTGAATGGCATAACTTAAAGGATGAACATAACACTGGTTGAGAGAGTGAGATGTTTTCTTTCTCAAGCCCAATTGCTAAGATTCTTTTAGGGCGAGGCATTGAGCACGATCATACATGTGTTGAATCTTACACTTTGTGTTCCCTTACAGTATGATCTACTAGACAGAGTTTGGAATGGTAAGGATGTTTCATAAGATCACTTGCATGTGTTTGGGTATAAAGCATTTGTACATGTTTCTAAAGATGAGAGATGTAAGCTTGATATGAAAACACGACAATGTGTATTCCTTGGTTATGGTCAATATGAGTTTGGATATAGGCTTTAGGATCCAGTTGAGAAGAGAATTGTATGATGCAAAGATGTGTTTGTTGAAGATAATGGTCAGGATATTGAGATAGCAGAGAAATCTGTACCTCAGAAGGGTCATATTTTGATTGATTTGGATCTGGTTCCTATGAAGAATTTGCCAACTCAAGTTGAAAGATGATGTTCAGGATGGCCACCAAGATATAGGTGATGTTGATGCTCCATTGCATGCTCAGGCATATGATGAGACTGATGAGCAGTTGATAGTACCAGATATTATACCAAAAGCTCCACCAGAAGTACTACTCGGGAGGTCTACTAGAGATCAACATATTTTCACACAGTATTTAGCAGAGCAGTATGTGTTATTAATTGACGGGAGAGAGCCCAAGAGTTATGCAGAAAACATGGAAGATGTACATAAGACAAAGTGGGTTGAGGCAATGCAAGGTGAAATGTAATAATTGCATGATAACCACACATTCAAGTTAATGAAGCTACCTTAGGGTAAAAGAGTTTTGAAGAATAGGTGTATCTACGGGGTGAAGCAAAATGAGTTCACTTCACAACCACAGTATAAAACTAGATTGGTTTGGTCAAAGAAAATGTGTTGATCTTTTCTTTAGTTGTTAAGATGTCATCTATTCATATTGTTCTCTGCATAGCAGCTAGTCTTGACTTAGAAGTTAAATAGATAGATGTGAAAACTACCTTCATGGTGATTTGGAAAATGAGATTTATATGGAGCAGTCGGAAGGTTTCAAAGTGAAAGGAAAAGAGGATTATGTATGCAAGATGAAGAAAAATCTTTATGATCTGAAGCAAACACCGAGACACTTGCACAAGAAGTTTGAGTTTGTTATAGAGGAGCAAAGCTACAAGAAAACAACTTCTGAACACTGTATATTTGTTCATAAATTCTCTGATGGTGATTTTATCATTTTTTTTAATCTATATTGACGATATGTTGGTAAGAATGTTTTAAGAATTGATAGGTTGAAAAAATAGTTGAGTAAGTTTTTTGTTATAAAGTACTTGGGACAAGCAAAGAAAATCTTTGGCATAAGAATCAATCGTGACAGGAGTGCCAAAAAATTATATATGTCACATGAGGAGTACATTAAGAAAGTGCTTGAAAGGTTCAATATGGACAAGGCTAAAGTGGTTAGCTTTCCTCTTACTACCCGCTTCAGATTGAGTATTGAGCAATGTCCTTCTACAAATAAGGAAAAGGAAGACATGGAAAAAGTTCCTTACGCCTCAGCAGTTGGAAGTTTGATATATGCGATGGTCTGCGCAAGACAGATATAGCCCATGCAATTGGTGTAGTTAGTCGTTTCCTATCAAATCCAGGAAGAGAGCATTGAAATGTAGTTAAGTGGATCATGAGTTATCTTCGAGGCACTTCCAGTTTGAGATTTGGTTTTGGAAATGGATAACCGCTATTAGTTGGCTACACAGATGCAGATATGGCAGGAGATGTGGATACCTACAAGTCTACATCGGGTAATTTGATCACTTTTGCAGGTGGGGTTGTAGCTTGGCAATCAAAACAAAGGGAACTAAAGAGGTGCTATAGGCAAAGAAATTCACGAGAGAACTTGATTTCAAGCAGCAGAGGTATGTGTTATTTTATGATAGCTAGAGTGCTATTCATCTTGCTAGAAATTCCAGTTCCATGCATGATCGAAGCACATTGATGTACGATACCATTGGATTATGGAAGCTTTGAATGAGAAGTTGTTGAAACTTGAGAGATTTCATACCAATCATAATGGTTCTGATATGTTGACAAAGTCACTACCAAAGAAAAATCTTGAAAATTGTTGTTCAATTGTTGGAATGTTGAATTCCTCCCCATAGTTGGAAGGGGGAAATTTGTTGGGTTATTACCTCTTATGAGGAGTAAAGCACATGTTTGGGGTCTAATATTATAGCCCAAATCCTACTAGGTTATTGACCCTAATGATGAATATAATACAAGAAGATTGGAGAAAATGGGAGTCCAACCGTTTTTGAAAAGGAAAGAAAACAGTTTTTTACCCTACTTCAGATCTCATCGGAGTTCCGATCTCGAGTTGTCCATGGTCCGATCGAGCTGAAATTTGGAGTAGATATTCACAAGACATAGAACTACAATTTGAAAGGTGGAGATCAACTTTTAAGTTTGGGAATATTGGTTAATGTGCGTTAACAGTGACAGATTTGTTGGTTTTTTCCTATTTCATATTGTTTTGCCATAATCTTTTTTATTTTGAAGAAATATACGTTGTAGCCTCTAGTTGTGATTAGAAAAAATTTTGTGTACCCATTATTTGATTGATGGTGGAGGTTTTGATTGGATTGAGTCCCATAGTTTTTATTTCTCACATCGGAGAAGTTTTTCCACATAAAATAATTGATTATGTTTTTGTGGTTTGGTATGATTATTATTTTTTTTAGAATATTTTCAGTATTTATAGAATTGTCAGGAAAGATATTTACTTATTTGCTTTTGAAACAAAGAATTATTTCACTGCATGTTTATTTGTTTGCATCTCTCTCGGCAATTATCAATTTAAGAAACTTCACAATTAGTTCACTAAGTATGTATCAAGAATCAAAATTATAACAAGAGGACGTGAAGAACAATAACAACTTAGGAACAACGTCTAAAGCATCACGGTACAAAGATACTACTTAGACTAGACGATCAAAACGGGGAAGAAAAAGAACAACTAAAGGATTCAAACTTCGTAAATTAATAGTGTATAATGGGAGATAAGAAAAGGGCCAAAAGTAGTTAAGTATCTAATCCTGCGGATGGGCACATGGATTTCTGCAAAATTTGACATGTATAACTGAAGAATCACAAGTTTATCAATCAAAAAAGACCGAACTCTTTCCAATGAGGATATATTGATTCGTACTCTCAATACACTCTTAGTTTCAGTCCGTGATTTACAGTAGATTCTTTTTTATGCACTCACACTTTTAGAGAGGAATATATATATATTTTTTTAAAATGTAAATCATACTTAACGACTAGGTAAGGCTATGGTGGGTTTATAAGTATATTCTGAACATTTTTCTTAAAAATCAATTTCAGTGCTGAATTATGTCCAAAGTGTTATAAAGGTGATATCAGAACATAGAACTCATTTGGTATGACTTTTAAAAAGTTCAAAAACTATTTTTTAAAATTAAAAAATTAATTTTGAACTTGTTTGGGATTTATTTTGTTAAATGAGCTGGTTCAACGTGAAATCTTCAAAAAATTCTTTCACGAAAAGTAGAAGCCTTGACACATGAGCCCATAGATCCTTTCTCGAAGGACCCTTTTGCGAATAAGAGAATATTACTCTCAATTAAAGAAAAAATAGTTCCGTAAAGTCTCTCGATTAGGAAATGCATTATTGTGGACGTCGATTTTGAAGAGCAAATATTATCTTGTGAAATTTGATTTTAAGCCCCTGTTTATTAAACATTAAAATTTTCATTCTCATTCTTCTACTTATTTTCAACCACACATTTTTCAATAAAATAATATTTTACATCACGTCAATAACTTTTCCTTATTTTTCAATCACACATTCTCCATCAATCTACTATTTCAGAATACATTCTTCCAAAATAATGTGGGTCAAACACACCCTAAAGATTTGTAAAATAGTGGCACCATTCAAATAGATATTGAACAAGAATTAAAGTTGTTGAAAAATGCAAAAGTTTACAGTGGAGACAGAATGTTGGAAATAGAAACAAGTATTGTACAAACTCTGATGTTGAAACCTGGAATAGACTAGCATAAGTGAAAGCCAAGTCTGAGGCTAATATGAATGGGGCGATAAATTTCTCTGCCTTTTTGTCAAAACATAAAAAGATTTATGACTTGTTCTCTTCACTGTTTTAGATCATTTTCACTTTTCAGTTTTTAAAATACTGAAAACACGTTTATTTACTTATTTTCAGAAACGAATTTTCAAAAATGAGTTTAAAATTTACAAAAAAAAAAGTCGTTTCGTTTATTTTCAATTAAAATCAAGCCAAAACTTCATTTTTTTTATTTTTGAAAACAATTTTTCAAAATGACAAAAAGAACGTATTTTCAGCAATCTCAAAATGGACACTCAAAATACAAAATCTAAAATGAATTCAAAACTCAAAACTAAAACACAAAGAGAACATTCCCTTAGTTTTCCGCTTCATTGTTCAAACAAAATGTTATTTGAGTTGATTGACAAATCTTTCGATAAAAGAAAAATTTTGATAAATTTCGATGAAACGTGTTTTTAAAAGGTTAATAAAAATTGTGATCTCATATATCTCAAACAAGCACTTAGCTGCACTTTTGAGGGGCCTCTGCACCAGAGCAATCCCACCGAGTCGATCCAGCCACCTAGAGTTCGAGTTCGAGTTCGATCCATCAAAAAATTATTCATAACACAAAACATCCCATGAAGTTAACATTAAAAATCATATTATTTAAGGAATTCAAGATTAAGAAAACCAACACACAACAATAGACCCCATGGGGCATGGGTTTATGCCCTACATTGTCCTTGCAAAACTCTATTTGAAAGCCCAAAAAACCCCATGGGCTGTCCTTTTTAACACACCTACGCAACCCTACCCACAAAACTTCTTGATAAATACCTTCACAACCCTCTAACCTCATCACCACCATTTTCTACCTCTCTTCTCATTCAAACTTCCTTGTCTAAGAAACATATTTGTATCCAAATGGCAATCAAAAAAGCATCAAACAAACTGCCACAAAAAGCAGTTTTGAAGCAAATTCTCAAAAGATGTTCAAGCTTAGGCAAGAAACAAGGCTATGATGATGAAGATGGGCTTCCTTACGACGTACCAAAAGGTCATTTTGCAGTTTATGTAGGTGAAAACAGAAGTAGATACATAGTTCCCATATCATTCTTGTCTCACCCTAAATTTCAGTGCCTTCTTCGTCGAGCCGAAGAAGAATTTGGATTTGATCATGATATGGGACTCACTATTCCTTGTGAAGAGTTTGTTTTTCGATCTCTAACATCAATGCTTCGATGAAATTAAGGATGGACATGAATTTGTTTGGAGAGAGATGAACAAGATGAAACTGCATCGTTTTGTCTTTTTTTTAACATCTTTCTTCATTATTATGGTACGTTCGATTTTATTTTATTTTTTTTTCCACTCTTTAGAGCATTTGGGTGTTCGTATTTTTTTTCTAGTGACCCTAACCCAAGTACCCATGAATATTTTTCTGGTTTAGATTTGTAAACCGTGTAAATTTTTCTCTGAGGTGTTTCCGTACACCCTGAGGGTGATCTTAAATATCAATTAATGTTAAGATAATTTGCAATATTTTAAATTTAATTACTATATATATATATATATATATATATATGTGTGTGTGTGTGTGTGTGTGCGTTTATTCATTTCGGACAATTTCATGAAATTTTTTTCCCATGCATTTTAGTATAAACAAAAAACACAACTACTAGCAACTTCAAGACTCTTAACCAAATTAAAATAATAATAATAATTGTAATGTCCGATATTTTTCATAGAAAGAAAACAAACTATTGGCATTTCGCTTGCGATAACATAAAGGTAGTAGTAATTGTTGATCAATTGTTCAGTCACAACTTTGAAGGCCGTAAAAGTTGATGAGATATATAATTGTAAAATTAATAAACCAAAAGTGATGTTAAAATTAATTGTTGACTTTGGCTTAAATTTTTATCAAGTTTTTAGGTAAATCAAAATGGGGCTTGTATTTATATATAGGTGCGATTTCATACATTTTCGCATAACTTTCATTTGTTTGTTACAATTTCTTCTAAAATCTTAGGCTAGTTAGAGGGGAGCTGTTACCATTTCAACGCATTCAATTTTTAATCAACATTTTGATATGATACACAATTTTATGAACAGTGACCAGACTTATGGACAAATTAAAATTTTAAGTTGGTGCAGTTGGTATAAAACGATCTCATTAAATAGTGTTTATTTCGTACATTTGGATACGATTAGTGCATAACCTGGCTATAATTTTAGTTGTTAATTAATAGAAGTAAGAAAGAAACTCAATTACGTGAAGGACGGTTCTTGCAATAAATTGACAAGTTGTGGAGGTATACTTCATCAGAAATCATAAGTTTTGGGGTCCATAAAAAAATTTCGTACGTACTCTTGCTTTTATAGAGGTCAATTTGGATTTAATTCCTGTTCTTGTAATTTATTAAATACAGCCATCTGCATGGATTGCACGAATCTCACTTCATAGGCAACTCTCTTAAAAAATCCCACGCATTTTTCTTAGACCAAAATCTCATTAAAAATATTCACATTAATTACCCAAACATGTGTCAAGTCTTTGACAATTTTTTTTTTTTTCAAAAAATAATTTAGAATACATATATATTTTCTTTAATAATTTAAACATTTAAATGAACGTTACGGTGTTGTGCCTTGGGTGTGACGTCTATGGAAATGAAGCTGTGAATGACGGTGTTACTATACTATAAGCTTTGAGAGTATTTTTACGCCCCTTGCTAATATGGTGTTATTGAATATTGTCGCGTGCATGTGCCCCTCCGAGATGTTGTGTAACATCATATTAGGTCCTTGCAATTGTAATAGTAAGGGTGTGTTTGACCCACATTATTTTGTAAGAATGTATTATGAAATAGTGGATTGATGGAGAATGTGTGATTAAAAAAGAAGGAAAAGTTATTGATGTAATGGAAAATATTATTTTATTGAAGAATGTGTGGTTGAAAATAAGTAGAAGAATGAGAATGTGAATTTTAATGAGTACCAAACAGAGGCTAACTAACAATGTAAAAAGACACAAGTCCTTCAATTAAAGTCAACATGGGCGGACGCGGACATTTAGAGTTAAGAGACATAATCAAACTTGAAAAAAAGTTGTGGGGAATTTTACATTCAGAAATTTACATCCAAAAAAAATCATATCCATGAAATTTTCCATCCGAAAATTTATATGGGGTATGACTTTTTCAAATGTAAAATTTCGAATTTTTTTATATCATATCCTATGTAAAATTTTCTAATAAAATGATGTAAATTATATTGAGAAATTTGTATTGCAAAAATAATAAATATTAATGAAATAATAGAATTTTTTAAAGAAAACACTAGTTAGATTTCTCTTTTTTAAAATGCACGTTTGACACATTTTTAACTATTTTCGATATATAAACGAGTTTTCGAGATGACGTAAGTAATTTGTGGATTCGAGTAGTGTACGATCGTCCGAAAATTTTTAAGGTTGGCATGTTATCGGAAATTTCAAAATACTAGTGTGGAACACTCTACTTTGACAAGTTGTAATATTTGTTACGGTTGTCCGTTCCGTGTATCATTAACGACATAGAAAATTTATGAATACTTTGAAAGGGTATTAAAAATAAAATATTTCTACTTATTTTTACATCATAATGATTTCGAAAATTAAGCCCCGTTTGAGCCACATTAAAATTTTCATTTTCATTTTTCTACTCATTTTCAAATACATATTTTTCAATAAAATAATACATCAATAACTTTTTTTAATGTTTTTCAACCACACATTCTCCATCAATCTATTATTCCAAAATACATTCTTCCAAAATATTGTATTTCAATCACATCCTAAGACAAAACATAAAAAAAAAAAATTGACACCAAAGTTGGGGGGTCACGTTACCCCTTGCCACCCCTGAAGTCAGAAGTGCATCATTGATCAAAGGGACAGGATAATCTGTGCACATCATAAGTGAATTGGCTGAATCCAATTCAAAGTCCAATTGTGATGCCCTTAGTTGTTCTAAATTGTACATGTTGTACACTTGTGTATTCAATGAGTTCATAGCCTTGGCTAATATGTGTAATCGTTGATATTTCATCAAGATGTCAACAAAGAGTCCTGATCAATGTGGAACACGATGAGCCAATCTAGCGATGGACTCGGGGTAAGAACTAGTACGAATCGAAGCGGCTATTAAAGTCCAAGTAATAGATAAGTCGAAGAAAAGTATGTGTACAAGCTATATACACATACAAGCTCCACACACCAACTTTTATCAATATAGGGACCATTAAAGGAGCAAGGATAGCCTATTGTGAGCTGGTCCTTCCCCATCTCTATTAAAAGCAGGCATTTGTTTAATTTCTCTTTTAGTTTCAGCCACAGGGTACCTGACAACTCTTTTGCATAAAACTGTATATCTTCTGTTTAGCCCACAATGCAATGATCATATCTTCACCAATATTTCTGATATATATTCAACAAAGTTCGTAATCCATCACAGAATCCCCTTTCAGAAACAAAATATCTCACCATCATTATTAATGCTGTGTTCTTCATATCTACTTTTAGATTGCTATAATGCTATTCCTCCCCCAAGAAAAAAGGATTTAGTGCCCATTTGACATAATATTTGAAAAGTCAAAACCTATTAATAAAATAAAAAAGTTACTTTGAAGCTTGATCGAATTTATTTATTTTTTTGGGTAGGCATTGGTAACACAATATATTGTGGTACAATTCCATGAAACTTGTCACATGAGGTTTTTTCTGTCAAATCATTCAAATTTAGAACCTATAACAAGTTGGTTTAGACTAACTTATTGAAAGAAAACAAGAAGACAATGTTGGTTGTATTTGAAATCCGTAATAAAGTACAAATGTACTAAACCTGAGCAATAGTTTTTTGTGTCAGTCTATATTTGTGGCTGCATGTTACTTTCTGAAGTTCTGCATTTTGTCTTGTCTGTTCTCATTCCATGTAAATTAAAGGTGAGAAAGCGACCACATTAATAATTACTAATAATAAATAATGGTTGAAAGTCCTTTTGTACATGCTGCTGACTAAATTTTTTCAGAGTTTAAAATCTGTGTAATAATAAAATCAGTATATTTTTGAATTTACGCGTAATATTATTTCATTAAAAATTATGTGATTTAAAATGAATATTGAAATAATGCGTTCCTTTTATAATTTGGTTAAAACATGGTATTAACGTATCAAATGAGTTTCTAAGTTAATTTTAGATCCAAAAATATATTTCTGTGGCCATGCGATTGAATAGGGAATCAGCTTCTATCTGGGGCCCGTACGTACTGGTCTAGCACGTGACTACGGGTCCAGTTCCCTGCAACTTGTGGAACATGATCACGTGGCCGGCCATCCCCCCAAACCATTACACCGTTTGTTCTGATGGAATCATATTCAACTTGTAGTTTTCCTCGTCAAATCGTTTTGAAACTGGTTTTTATATTCCTGTTGAACCAAAATTAAGGTAATTTCAATCCTACATAGAGAGCGTGGTTGACCATTTTTGCATATTAAATTATTAAAAAGGTTAAATCTTGATACACTCGAACTCCATCTTTCATTCATTCTTTATAATTCTAAATATACTTGAGATTTTATCTATCTAGGGACCAGATTGTTCATATGGCCACCAAATTTGACGTCAATCTCTTCAAAGATCTTCATCATCGCGTTGATCATGGACTTTGAACTGCACGAGGCCCTACACAACGCAACTATCTAGAATCCTATTATGACTCAGACTAAAGGAACGCAGGCCAATTGAAAAAAAAAATTAGTACTAACAAAAATAATTCAAAATCCACTTAACCGGTGGCAATTTTAGTTTTGCCAATTTTAATTTAAAAATGTTTACCTCGTGAATGAACCTCATACACTACAATCAAAGGCCTATGGAGGAATATTGGATGACATACCCCTTTAATAGATGTATTTCTTGTTGGGAACTGAATCAATCATGCGCAGCAAAAATTAAAACAATATTCAATTCCCACCAAAGATTTACATTGTATTTAGATAGAAATTGTGATAGAATTAATACATTTGATGAATTCCACAAACTCTTTTGCTTTTTCTTGAACTCCAGTTATCACGATCTACAATCCAAGCTGCCCAATTGTCCAGCCTCCAATGGTGATCCACACAGAGAACAAGAATGACGGCTAGGGTTTTCTTTTCTTGTGCTAGCAAGAATAATGAATTATTCCATTCAGTTTTCAAACCTTAACAGCCTATTAATATAAGTCCAAACGGGCTTGGCCCGTCTATTAAACTTAATCCGGTCCAATATTTAATTAATCAAATTAATTAAATTTGGTCCATAAATTAATTAATCCAATTAATTAATTTGGGCTTATTAATAAGCAACCCAATTAATTAATTATCCAACACNCAATATTTAATTAATCAAATTAATTAAATCTGGTCCATAAATTAATTAATCCAATTAATTAATTTGGGCTTATTAATAAGCAACCCAATTAATTAATTATCCAACACTTGTCAATTAATTAATTGGTAAATCTCATTCTTCTGATTCTCTTTTGTGTGTGAACCATTAGGTTCCCAATCACGATAGCTAACGACGTGAATTATTATTTTGATCTAATCAAAATCGATAAATTAAAATACCCCTTTTTAATTTATCACTAATTCACATTCGTCGTCTCAGATTGACATCTAGCAATGTGTCGGGCAATACATGTGACGAAAAATATCACGCGATGTGATAAAATCAAACTTGTTCGTTTACCGTGAAACTATAATCCTTTCATCATATGATCCGATCAATTATGATATATGGATATGTGTCAATCTCGTTTATCGATCATTTTTTTTATCCTACTGTTAAGTCGATGTAAGTCGAAAACTCATTTTCGACTTATGAATTCACCTTGGCCAAGGATTTCATTATCAACTTAACTGGATAAAATGAAGATCATAATCTCTTACTATCTAAGAGTGACGAATCCTCTATCGATCATTCACAACCTTCATATGACTCTTAACATACCTGAACGATGCTGTATTAGCGACCCTGGCATAGCAACATCCAACACCACCAA
>CAIGRP010026509.1:0-15147 GCA_903798385.1 Fraxinus cuspidata | reverse complement strand
GGCGAGTAAGTAGATTACTTTAATTTATATTATTATTATTATTATTATTATTATTATTATTATTATATTAGTTGAATTATTATCTGATTTATAAACATTATACCTAATTTTTGAACTATAGTATTTAAAAATATGTCTAGTGTAATTTCCACTTCTTTTTAGGGCAACTTAGAAAAATACCCTTAAAATTAAGGGTGTTTTGAAAAATCATATGAAACATATTTTGAAAGTAAAAAATACTATATAAAATTAATTGTCATTTTTTTAATAGAAAAAGTGACACGATAAAAAAATAGTGACACTGAAAAAGTGACTCACTGTCACTTTTTAAAGTTAGGCAATGTCACTTTTATTAAAAAATGATGTTTGTCACTCAAAAAGTGATAGAAATTTCAAAGAATTGACAAAAAAGTAACAAACATTAAAAAAGTGATAAAAATGTAATAAAAAGTGACAAACACTAAAAAAAAGTGACACAAATTCAAAATAGTGACAAATACTAAAAAAAGTGATAAGTTCGCAATTTTCATGTTGGTGTATCACAATTTAGTTATTATTTGCCTGGTCGAGGTATGACAGAATACCTCGTGCAATATGGTTATTGTAACTGGATTCTCAAATAAGTAATTCCGTAATCAATTATCTCTGCCATTATAGAATCCTAATCAATAATAAGATTTTGAATTTCATTTTAGATAGATCATTCGTAAAATTATCTATGACAACATATCGACTATAAATTACTAAAAAAAAAATCATTTCTATAAAACAAAATTAAATAATCAAATTAAGTGTCACAATGTCACTTTTTTATAAAAAAAAAAAAAGTGTAACGATGTCACTTTTTAATAAGAAAAAGTGACACAATGCTACTTTTAAAAGTGAAGTGATTTTTTTATTAAAAAAATAATATTCAATGTCACTTTTATTAAAAAATGATGTTTATCTCTAAAAAAAAAAGTGATAGAAATCAAGAAGGTGATTGAAAAAAATATATATAAAAGCTAAAAAAAAAAAGTGATAAAAATTCAAAAAAGTAATAAATACTAAAAAAAATGACAAAAATTCCAAAAAGTGATAGAAATTTTTAAAGTGGCGAATTCGAAAAAGTAATCCAAATTAAAAAAAAGTTACTCATTAAAAAAAGTGATAGAAAATAAAAAAGTAACAAACAATCAAAAAATGACAAATTCAAAATGTGGAATTTTTTTTTTAAAAAAAGTGACATTCTCAAAAAGTGATGACATTAAAAAAAAAGTGACAAACACTAAAATAAAAAAAAATTTATAGAACTAATATCATCGTTGTTTTCTCATTCAATAATTACTATCTACTTTACTTTGTTAAGACTTGATATAAATTTAGAAATAGCAACATTGTCTAGTTTATTTGTTTAATCTAAGATAAGTTAGCTGTAAAATTATTCAATTTCACATCATTCATGAAGGCAAACCAATCAGATTAAACCCTCGAAATTCATAGTTTACAATACAAATTCATAGTTTAAATATAAAAAACAAAAACAAAGAACTGAACTCCGCCTAATTTGCAATGCCAGCGTACCCAAAATTCTCGCACGCTCATATTTGGAAATATACTTGGACGTTTTCCGAGGGCATTCAACAGGTTCTTCCTCATGTTCTCTTCGCCTACAATGTCATTTGGAGCATCCTCATTGTTATTGTTCTCTTCTTCCAACTCTACACCTTTCTATCAATTGCCACAAAAAAAACAGTAAAATTAATCACCGATGTACCATGAAAATAGTGATAATATGCAAACATAAAAAGAAATACAGCTTCTTAAATCGGGTTCGAGATCAATGGGCTCATCTTGGCATCTACAAAAATTCAAAAATTCTAGTTAGTGAAAACAAAACCCCTAGCTAAACCCTGATCCCAATAAATAAGCTTTGAAAACAATAATTAAATTAAATTTAAAAATTGACGAATTGCACAAACCCTCCGTCCATGTTGTAGTCCCCATCGGCCATTGCATTTGTGTGAGTTTCGCATTTGTTTGTGGGAAAGGATCCGGGTAAGTATTGCCACGACGTTTTGATAAAGTTGACACCGTGATAGAAGAGTAATTGAGTGGCGCTACCTCCTCATCTCTAGCGTCGTCGATGGGTTTTCCATCTTCTCCACTTACGTCTAAGGTGGATTTTGAGCGTGTTTACTACGGGAGTAGAAAATTTAATTAGTTTTATGGTATTATTCTAATTTGTTATTTTGGAGGGTAATTGGCCTAATTATCCCTTCTTTTTATTAATAATTTTTAGTTAGCCCATCTAGAAATCAACAACGTCCTGTGTTCAAATTAACATCCCAAGCCCAAGCCCAACACAAAAAAATAAAAATAAAAATAAAAATAAAACCCAACTCAAACTTAACCCTAGATATCCATCCCCTTATTAGCTCTACGATTCTCTCAACTCCATCTCTCGTCATCTCTATTCAGGGAGGGTATTTAATTGAGACTTTTGAAGATTTTGATGAACATTTTTTAAGTGATGATTTATGTGGATTTTGTGAATCTTTTATAAATGTGTATGGAATTAGTGAAAATTTTTTGTAGATTTCTATAAATTTTCATTTTAAAAATTTTATAGACTTTTGTAGAATTAGAATTTTTTTTTGAAAACTTTCATTTGAAATAGAATTCACGTAGATCTAGTGCAATATTGGAAAATTATCGCATACGGTGTGGTAATCCCATAATTTTCCTTCTCCTTCCATTTACTTCCATATATAATAAAAAATATTTTAAAAAGAATTAAAATTTAAGATTTTAATTAAATAAAATCAACAACAACCGGTGTTCAAATTAGCAACCCAAGCCCAAAACATAAAAAATTAAGAATAAATCTATTTGTATCGTTTTTCTTACCGAAAATATTACTCTCTCTCACATATGCGCGGGCCTGCATGAATAAAAACTCCCAACAATGTGGTCCCCACACAGGCCACACCCTATTGTTAGTGGCTGAATTGGTGGAGCGGGTGAACGCGGAGATCGAATGTCACGAGTTCGAATCCCCTGCCAAAACTTCCTCGGTCGAGCCCGTCGCACCGGGCTTGCCTAGTGCGATTTATCTCTCCTGTGTGGTTTGCGGGTTACTGCACATAGAACGAGGTTTACCCAGTGCGCACTCACTAGTAGCGGCCGCGGGTTTCTATGTCAAAAAAAAAAATAATTAGGTAAAAAAATTATGTTGTAGCATGGCCTAACAATTAAAACCCAGCTCAAACATAAACCTAGATATTAATCCGAATGCATTGTTGTCTTCCCATAATAAGAGGAAAAATAGTAAAGTATCATAGTTCGTTGAGTGTATCGCGGAACCACCTCCTTGCACAGTCCTCCACCACTTCCGACAACGGCAGCCGCCGTAGCTTGTCGGTCTCTCCATTACTGCTCTCCCCTTCTTGTCCCATCATCTTCTTTTCCTTTATCCCGTTTTTATAGATATTTGATTTCGGCAGCCGCCAGTTCGATGAAAGGCTATGGTGGTGGTGAAGCTGCGGTGTTGCTGAGGATGATATTGTTGTGAGTACTAATCTTCCCATAGTAAAGAGGAAAAATAGTTAATTATCATTTTATCTGTTGGAAATCTGCTTCTCCATTGTTTCAAGGTAGGCTGTCTTCATTAATCCGAATGCATTATTGTCTTTGCACTGCTTCTATCTCTCTATTTCTCGCAATAAACACTATTTCTTTAATTTTTTTCCATTGTAACAATGTCTTGCTACAAGATGTGGATTTTTTTTTGGTTTTATTTATGAATTTCTAGAAAACTATTTCTTTCAATTTTTCTTAAAGTTTTAATTGAGTGGGCTGATAGGAGATTTTATATTTCTATGATCTGTTCAAGGACAGTTTTTGGCATATTAATTTTCACAGTTTTTATTTTACTATTTAATTGAATTTTATTGCAGCTTAAGCATTAGTTATATGGACAGTTTCAGGGAGAAAATTTTCCTAGGTGTGACTTGGGGCTTGGATTTGTTGTGGTCTCCCATGATTTTTTACTACTGAAATGATCCTTATGATTAAATTTTCAGTCGTACTAAAAATATATGTATGATCTTAATTGTTAAACAATACTGTAATTTTTTTTAAAAAGGAAAATGAAGTATTGATGTTTAATGTTTCTTTGTTTATATGATTGGATGCTTAAATGAAGACTCAATGATGGATCGAAAACATATAATATATTATTCTTCAATTTTAAGTCCAAATAATTGTGGTTTTTTATGTGTCATTTACCAAAAAAATTTCAGTCCCTTTATCGAAAATCCTGGATCCACCCCCGTTTCCAATGCCATGATCATGTTTTTCCAACAAATTCAAAATCTCACAAGACACTTTTAGCGTCTGCTTGGGAGTTTTGGAATACCCATTATGCAAGTTTTTAGAGCATCGGTTTTAGAATTTTTATGAGATGTTCGATTTTGAGTAATTTTTAGTAATGATTTTGAAAGTAATCCAAATCATGCTTGAAAGTTTATTATTCAAAGATTCTAAATTTTTTTAAAAGAATAAAATTATATGTATGTTTGTATAAAAAAGTAGGGATGCGTAAGTAATATGTAGCACATGTATATGTAAAATTTCAATTTATAAATCCTTTATATGAATTTTTTTACTAAGAAACATTATTTTATGTAAAAGTTAAATTTGAACTTGAAAAGAGAAAAAAATTTACTTGTAATTTTTTAATTATAAATACATTTTATAGTTATAAGTTAATATTGTACTTATAAGTAATTTTTTTAAATAAGGAAATTTCTTACTTATAATTTTTAATATTTTATTTGTAGCATTTTTTTTACTTTATAAGCAATTTTTACATAAAAGTGAATTCTTGTTTTATAAGTGATTACTTATAAGTAATTTTTGTTCATGAGTAAAATTTTAGTTATTATATTTTTATTTTATAAATAATCTTTTATGTATAATTGAATTTTTGTCTTGATTTAGATATGGTAAAATTGAAAGAGAATTTGAAAAAAATAACAAAAAATCACTTATTTGGTAGGCTGAAAAATACGACTCAAATTACACTATTCTTAAAACACCCAAAGTAAGTGCACAAAAAACTAATAAACATTGATTTTCTCAACCTTTTATAAATGATGTCACCAAAAATTTGATTTCCTCGGAGGAAAAATCTCCCAAGCTACAATCGAGACAGATTAATTTTTACAATTATAATTATAAACAATGTCATCTTTTTCTTTTTCTCAAGTTTGAGACCAACTTACTACTCAAGCAATAAGTTGAGAACCAGTACCAAAAATTTTCTCATTGCTCCCCTACTTGTACAGTTTTAGCGACTCCACCACCAAGTTTCCTCCCCAACACCGCCGCCCATGGAGGAGCAACGCCTTGCGGAGATCCGTCAAGCCTTCAGCCAAAACTGCAACCTCCCTACCAAAATTCTAAACCTAGCTCTCTCTCTGATCACCAACCCCTTTACTTCTTACTCCACTCTCTCTTCCCTATTCGTCACACTAACCATCTGCCTCCAAAACGTTGCCTCCGATCATACTAATCACCACCATGTTCTCTCTCTGGTCTCTTCCCTTTCCCACCACCACCCCGACCTCCGCCACCACATTATTGCCGCCGTCCGTGCATTTATCTACCTCCCCAGCACCCCGACTTCTTCCCTGCACTATGCCCTCTCCCTCCTCCTCTCCGTAAATACCAACCTTAACTTTCCACCTGGTTCTACTGAGACTGCCGACCCCCTTACTGATGAAAATCTGTTCCTTTCTCTGTGTTTTGGGCAATCTATTGCTGCGAGGTGTATGCTATTGCGGAATGTTAGTAAATTTTGCGTGAGGCCATCGGTAATGCTCCCTGTTTTACTCGGGTTCACGAGGGATCCATATCCTAATATCCGGGAAGTTGCCTTGGATGGTTTGGTAGAATTGAGTGATTGCATCGTGGTCGAAGATCAAAGTCTAATAGAAAGTTGTTATTTTCGTGCTGTGGATCTTCTGCTCGACCGCGATGACCCTGTTAGGCGCTCAGCTGTTCGCGTGGTAAAATTCTAAACCTGATTCATGAAAGGCTTTCATTTACCAGTTTGCAGTATTTATTTTTTGCTGGTTAGCTTAAAAGGTGTTGTTTGCAAGTTTGTATTTATTAATTCGGCTGTTATGTTCCAACACAATCATCGTTTATATTTAATTCCAGTATTCCAGCTTAAATTTTTGCATGAAGTAATATACAAATGTAGTCAATTTAGATTTTCCGTAATTCTCAAGAATCATGATAGGCATATCAACTACAAGCATGATCAAATATTTTATAATTACAATGCTCCAACTCAGACACTCATGAGTTGCAATCTACTGGTGATCTCATTGTTATATATGCTCTTTCCAAAATTTAGGATACATTGTATTCGATCAAGAAGCAACGCAAGAAAATTTGGACATAGGATATGGTTAAATCTATTATGAGGTTGTACTGAAAAAACTTTATTCAGAATATGACATTAGACAATAGCCAGTTGTACATTTTCGAGAAAGACTTGTGGATGTATTTTACTTCCTTTCTTCACCTTTATCTTTTTCTTTTGCTTTCTTTTACTTTCACAGGGAAAGAAAATGATTAAGAGATAGTTTAATCTTTACGTGCAAAAAGCTACAGCTAATGGATTTTTAATTTTTTGTGGATACAGGTTAGCGAGTGGGGGCGGTTGCTTGTAGCATGCAAACAAGATCAATGTAAAAAAGAATGGTCTGATGCAATGTTTGTACAGGTACTTTGAGTGAGTTTCTTCTTCGTGGTATGATTTGATAGTTGAGTCTTGTAAATCATTTTGTGGGAAGTCCTAATGTGAATTGTTGACACATTCATGAGCTGATGGGTCTATATATTTTTGGATTGCTATTAATCCTTATGCTCTTTGTTGACAGCATTTTTAACTTTCAAGTGCATTATTTGCATTTGCTGATCATCAATTAGTAATTCTGTAATTTCTGTTGGGGAGTGAGCAAGCAACTGCATGAGAAGATTCCATTGTCCAATTAGTGACAATCTTTGCCATGGTGCTTAAGTCTTTCCATTGATATCTTGTGCATGGGAATGAAGAATTAATCAGATTTAGGCTTCTCAAAATGTACTGTGTGCGTAAGTTATTTATTTATTTTTTTGGTTGGGGGGGGGGGGGGGGGGGTAGTACCTGCACTTGATCTGTGTGTTCTCTCCCTTATGCACTGGTGCTTACTACTCCATATATATTGCAAAATTATGTTATAATCCCAGTTGATTGATAAAA
This sequence comes from Fraxinus cuspidata, assembly GCA_903798385.1. NCBI lineage: Eukaryota > Viridiplantae > Streptophyta > Magnoliopsida > Lamiales > Oleaceae > Fraxinus > Fraxinus cuspidata. The sequence goes on along the minus strand of CAIGRP010026509.1, from coordinate 7,850 downwards.
CTGCAGCTTTGTTCAATGGTAAGAGACATGGACATGAAGATCAGAGTTATTGCTTTTGATGCCCTGGGGAAAATTAGAATGGTTTCGGAGGATATTCTGTTACAAACCTTATCTAAGAAGACTTTGCCTAAAATAAAAGAGGATAAATACTATGGCCAGTTCACTGCAAAGCTGCTTAAGATATCCGGGGCTGCATTTGCTTTTGTACATGGGTTAGAGGATGAATTTCATGAGGTAATGTTTTATATACATTTGTAATTCCAATTTAATGCTGTATCAACTTCTTTTCAAACTCTCCGTCAATGGACAAACCATCTTTGAACTTCACAGGTATGCTTATCTTTATCAGAGACGATACAGATTTATATAACCATTGTCCAAAATTAACTTGCTTGCCTTTGAACCCTTGTATTTATTAGCTGATGTTCTGAGCAATATAGTGATGTGATGTATATTTATGATTTTTTAACTTATTGAAGGTAAGAAGATCTGCCTGTCGTTCCTTGTGCATGCTGACAGCTTTTTCCGCTGAGTTTGCTCGTCAAGCTGTAAATATATTAATGGATATGCTGAATGATGATTCAGTGGTTGTAAGGTTACAAGCATTGGAGACAATACGCTATATGGCTATATCTGACCATCTGAAGGTGGAAGAAGCACTCTTACGTAGGGTGAATTTCTGATCTCTCTAAACCAGATTATGGTTATGAAACATTTCAATTTTTTTATTATTCTACCTGAAGTGTGTCAACAGTGTATTTTTTGTCTGATGTTCTTATGGACTTTCCATTTTTTCTTGATTTTCATTTGTCATCTTTTACTGCTATGTTCCTGTTAGTATCTCGGTTCCCATTCTGGGTTGACAGATTTCTTTTTGTCCTGTGAGTTACTTTTTTCCTACTCATGTTCCATTTTTTTATCTTCTGTTCGAATTTGGAGTGTACTGAGTGCAAAGGAGATGATGAAAGTGACTTGATTAATTCACTTACATCGGTTTCCAAGAATCGTGGTTTAGCATCTTGGTCAAATGTAGAAATTAATGTAGTCAAACTTACTCGACTCAATTTAGAAAATTTCGAAGTAAATTTTCTCTGCATGCATAAAAGTTCATATCCGAGGCCCTAAATTTTTTTATTTTTTAGCATCAGTTTTGGATTCATATTCCGATCCACCTGATTAATTGGCAAACTTCTGTTTCTAGTTTTTATTCTTTGTTCCAGGTAACACTGACTATTTTTTTTATGGAAACATTGATTAGATTTATATTTGAAGCATGAATAGGTGAACCTTGCAAGATTTAGTTCCAGAGGTGGTCACTTAAAGTTGTGTATTTTGCAGTTCCTTGGCACTCTGCTTGACAGGAATGACTCCATCAGATCTGCTGCAAGGAATGCTCTCCAATCAATGAAGTTGCAGAATCTGGCCATGTTTAGGTTAGGCCTAAATGCCCTAATGAAGAATTTGGAATTTTATCCACAGGTGTGTTACTTCTGAATCTTGGTTCTTTCTTTGATTATCAATGTGTACATATGTATCTATATTTATGCATTTGGACAATTTCTTTGCTTCATATGTTGATGAGGAACCTTTGGGGGAAAAAAAAAAACAAAAAACCTTAAGCTTCTGAGTTCTTTTGTTAAAGTGTTGCACCATCAATATTTGGATTTGTGCTTTATAAGCATGGATATCCCATAATAGTCTTATCTTACCAATCTTGTTTAATTTCTCATCTCCCAATACTGCAGGATGAAGTTGATCTATTTTTGATTTTGTTTAAACTTGGTCGAACTCATGGGAAATTTGTGGGCAGCATTATCCGAGATGTTTTTCATGAGGTCAGTATAGCTTTAAAAATGCTTGTAGATCTACTTATTTAATAATAATTGACTCTGTTAAGTAGGGAATATATGCATTGAGAGTCGAAGATGTTTCATTACGATAATATTGGAACCTGCCTTGTAGTGACTCCACCACAAATTAGAAAATATAGGGGACCATCATTTTTCACATAATGCAGAGAGATTTCATCCTTTAACTGATGCGTTTTAGTAGATCTTGTGAAATCCTGTCCTAGGAATAAAAAGGAGCTCTGGTTGTAGGTTTGTCTTGTAACAGTTAAGTGGAAACAATACTTTTTCTTTCTAAAGTCACTTCTAATTCTCTCTGTAAATAATATTTTGCATCCACCACATCTAGTTGATTAGCTCCATATGGCACACAGCCTGTCAACTATTTTCACTCAGCAGGGTTTGGCCATGTGCATATGCTTTTGGAGGAGCATCTTTGTAGAACTTTATCCGAATCTAGATACATGCCCCATGTCTAGAATGAACAGGATAGGGCAGGACGTTCCCTGCTGGGGCCTGTGTGTTGGCATCCTTATTTGTTTGAGGACTTAGATTTAGGTAATTGCCTAATTGGGCTCAGGTAGGTAACAGGTCAAGGGAAAAATGGTTAATTTTTTCTTTATTTTTTTTTAAAATTTTTTTTTATAATTGGCCAATCAGGGAAGGGTGAGGCGGGGATCATGTTCCCCTGCCTCAACTGGGGCAGTAACTATCATGCCAAAACCGCCTTGATTAAGCGGGGAATCCCTGTCCCACATGGGGCGGGCACTGCAAGGATCTCGTCGGTCATTTTTTTCGCCATTCCTTGGTTTTGTTATATTTCGAAGCATGCTGCTTTCTGTCTGTATGTTTAATTTCAAGGGCTGTTACTATATTATTTGTGATTCTCTTAGCTCTCTGTGTTTCTTCTCCAATTTTTTTTTTTTTGGCTATGAAGTGTACTTTCTTTCTAAAGTTTCAAAAACATACTTTCACATGTTTGAATCTCCTGTGGACCTTTTCAATTTATTATTAACTATATTAGTACTATTTATTGATCAATTGGCATAGCTTTGTCTCATTATGTTCATGTATGCCTCAGTTGGAGCCTTCTTTTGAAGGTAAGCTCGGATTTGACAATGCTAGGACAGTAGCATTATTAGTGTTGGCCATCTCAGTTCCAGTCTCATTTGAACGGCAAATTTGTACAGTTCCTCCACAAACATTTTCTTATGCAGTTACAGAATTGGGGAGGATCTCTCATGGTTTGTCAGATGTGGTGGACCAGAATAGTCTTTTGGCTTATTTGTCTCATTGCAGCAGATTCTCAGTTGTCTCTGCTTCCGAGTTCTTTAAAGGGGAAGAACCAGCCTTACAGCTGGAGCAAAGTGATTTTTTCTTGTGCAAAAAAAGCAACGAGATCTCTAAAGCTCATTTAACAAGTCCACTTCTAGATTACCCGCCAAACTTGCATGATAGAGTAACGAGCTGTGTGAAGATTGTCCTTCGAAAAATCTCTGATATATGGCGATTGATAGAACTTGGATGCATGGGTGAAGTAATTCAAACGTTAAGGTTCTGATTCTATTCTCTGTTGCTACAAAAATTTATCCACATTTAATCTTAGATGCCTCCTTTAAGTGATAAATTGGCTTCGGAGTTGTCTATTCAGCAGATATACGCACGTTATTCTTCAAGTAATGAAAAGTGTATTCATTATTTCTAAGCTATATTACCAATATGGTAACAAATATAATGTGCCAATGAAGATGGTAGTTCTATATCTTTTAGGTGATTGATTGGACTGCCTTGGTAGGATTACTATTTGAAGTCTTAGCTCAATTTATACGTTTGAAAGTATAGCATTGATGCAATTGTAAAAACATAAGTTCCTTAATTCTAGAAATTTTTTGTGAAGGATAATAATTGGACATAAATTTGTGCAGGAACTGGAAGGAAGAATTTTCAAAGTTAACCAATGACTCGCCTCAGACTGTTGGCATCTTAGCTTTTACTTTAAAATATATACATGTCATAAAACTGCTTGGAAAGGCGTGGACACACATTTTGCCTTCCAGAAATCTCAGGTACCATGGAATGGGAGTGTTGGAGGTTCTACTGGGTAAAATCGACAAGAGACTCCAAGATATGTGGTACAGGTTCGTAGGATTGAGCAGAGAGGAGGAGTTGCATCTATTAGAGATAATGCTTTTGAGTTGTGTGTTGAGAATATCTTATTTAGAGACCTGCTATTTTGAAGCTAGTTTAAAGAAGATCTGTAATATAATTTCGCGTGTCGAAAATCTTTGTAAAGAAGGAGCCATAGAACTTTCAAATTTCATACTTGACCTTCAGAAGTTATTGCGTGAAATTGGCAATTCCAGCTATGGGGCGTTCGAGAATGTTCATCTGCTTCATAAGTCTCTCAAGTGTTTCTCCCTGAGGCAGATTGTCTTATGTGGAGAAATCAAACACCTACAGGCTGAACTGAATGTCCATGCCAATGATTTCCAAAATCCTCTTCCTTTCGTTTCAGGGTTACCTGTAGGCATACCATTCGAAATCAAGTTGTATAACCTAGCTCCTGAAAAGCGATTATGGCTAACTATGACTGTAGATGGAAATTCTACTCAATTTGTGTTCCTCGACTTGCATGAATTTGGAGGATGTGATGAAATTAGGAAATTTACATTTGTTGCACCCTTTTATGGAACCCCTAGGGTGAAGTACTTCTCCTTGAAGGTATGCATTGCCATGGAATGCTTGTCTGAGGATGTTCAGCTGTTCAACGATTGTGAGGGACCGAAACGTGAGCTTATTTTGCTTTCCAAGGAGAATGAAGTGCATCTATCCACGCCTGTCAAATAATGGACAGAGCTTCGTGCTGTTCAGGTGGACAGTGTAGTATTTAATATTTATGGATATAACTGTACACTTGTTCAAAGTTTGTCGACATTCTGTTGACCAAAGACCCATAGTGACCTCAGACTCTTTGAAATTATTTAAATATTGGAAAAAGAAATTCACGCATGTCAGGCAGAAGGGGTTCTCAGTTAGCCAACATTGTTCACAAGCAGTCTCCACTATTGATTTCCTGCTTGAAACAAAATCCCAAAAAAAAAAGAAAGATCAGTTTACATGCTTTGGAGGTCTCTTCCAGTGGCATGGTATGATTTCTTCATATTTCCAGATGTGTATTGTTATTTTTTGTCAGATCCTTTATTTCTTAATACTTTTATTAGTTGCTTGAAAAGATTATTGGCAGGTAAAATATGATGGAAGTCTGAAGACTCTTTGTCACGTCTTTGATCCTTCGCTGGTAATGCATGTCACATAATCCAAGTTTTTTATTATTACGAATTTCACTGATTTGGTTAGTGTTTCGAACTCGGCTTGAACCAACATGGTATTTATCATGGATTGTAAAAGATACCTGGAGGTGCTCTGATATGGAAGAACTGGGGTGATTTTTACAGAATGTCCTGACTGTGAAAGGCGTTCTGGATTTGTTTTTATTAAATGAAACTTGATTAGGAAATCATTTCTGTCCTTGAACTTAAGGATTACTTATGTGGGCCATGCTCTATTGCAGTCGAGATTTGATAATAGATGGTGGTAAAACATCTATGGCTGGAGAATTCCAGATTTCTTGCTGCCTGCCCAAAAAGAATCTGCAATCATCAGAAGAGCAAGGCAAGACATTAGGATCATTGAAGATCAAATTCATAGATGTGGCATTTCCTTTTGTAATAAGAAACTGGATTGCCATTAGCCTGCTCAACTTATAAATGTAAGGTCCATCGTCTTTCTTTATTAATAAATGACGTTTAATTCTTTATGATTTGACACTTGCATTCCTATTACCAGCACGTGCGGTGCAAGCCTTTTATCTAATTGATTGACACCATTATGAAAATGAGATATGAACGAGAGTGATACAAATAGATTTTTCTCAAGGTTACGTGGCAGGAAATGGGTAACGCATACCACATGTCGAACATGCAATCTGCACATGTTCTTTCCTCATTTAGCAAATATTAATTACTCCTAAAATTGAACTCGCAAACCTGTGACTGAAATGGCTTGGCAACCAATCATGCTACACTTACATACGAGGGTTCACGGGAAATGGTTAGGTTCATAGAAACTCACAAATGCGGGGTGTTTCATTTTTCATTTCGGTGGGTTCCACACATGTGAGAGTTGGTAAATCTTCTGTGAACCATTATTTTGTACATATGGTTTAATTCATCATAAAATCAATGACAAAACTGTGTATCATACCATGGAATGTCAATTATGATATGAACCAGATGTAAGTATAGCAAAACTGATAAAATAATTACTTACTGACATATTCACGATTTAGCTAAATTAATCTGCTAGTACAGTGTAATTTATTTATTTATTTTTGATTTTGCTTTTTGTTGGAATGAAAAATAGGGAGATCTGAATGAAGTTATATTTAGCCATCTAGATATGATTTTTAAAGTAGCCATTTGGAAAGGCTACCGCTTGGAAACCAACAAAAAATTCAACTTTTTTTTCCCTCACTTTATATTATATTATTTTATTTTATTCAATATTAAGTATTAAATTTGGGACATGATACAGTGCATTGTCGATACGTTAACCTGCTTTAAGCATATACGCATTATTATTATTATTATTCTTAAGTGATAATTGATGATGCAATGCATGATGATTAGGTAAACTAAAGACAGTTGAAAAAAGATTATTTTATTTGAAATATAATGCAAATAAAGTGGAAAAAAGCAACAAATGGGTCCATGGTATTATTTTGACATGTACTGTATCAATATTTCATTATCTTTTCCATATCCTAATAATTTATAATATTTTAATATTGAGCTTTTTACTGCTACCTAATGAAAAAGGAAACTTCCTCATTGTCCCGCTCTGAATATAATGGGGGACATGATCTCCAACCCGAATTTTTCTTACACATCATTGATGTTTCCATTTGACTTTATTTTTATATTTTACAATTGAAATTATGTTCCGAAAATAAACATAATGTTAAAAATTAATAATTAATTAAACAAAAGAATAAATAAGAATTTTTTACAGCCCACTTATGAGAATCATGGAGTAAGTATTTCATTAGTGATTACTGCCTTTGAGCTTGCTACCTCTGCCATTTAATGGGCCTTAACAGCCCACTTATGAGAATCATGGAGTAAGTATTTCATTTCTTACAGAGGAATAGGAAATTCGATAGACAACCTCAGAGGTAAAACTAAATTTCAGCGGAATTTGTAACTGTAGACCAACTTTCAAAGCATTATTTGCTTTGGGGAATTAATTCCAATTAGTACAAGACATAAGAAAGTATGAGATACAAACAACTGCAAGCTTAATATCTTGGACTAGAAAGAATAATTAGCAACAAATTTCAAGATAATCACGAGTGAAAGCAGGCAGTCGAACAAATATGTAGAATTCTTCGTGATCTGTTTGTATGGGGATGTTCATCTCTAAGGATTATAATTTGTCTATTACATCCAAGCATGATTGTACAGTGATAAGCAGGGAAGAAAAGAAAAGATTTAGCAATAAAAGGATGGTACCATGACAAGGCAATTCGCGGCGCACAAATTGTGAAGAACCCTACAAAACATATAGAGATGCAAATTAGTCACTCATATGAAAAGATGCCAGGAACAATCTCTGCCACCAGACAATTATAGATGTAAACAGCTTGCAGAACGCATTTACAAGAGAAATAGGGGATTATATGGAAGAAAGCGATGATAGAGAATAAACAAATAGACGAAGAAAAGCTAGCAGAATCATGGTAAAGATTATAATGCAAGTAAGAGGAAGTACCCAATGGAACCATCTTCTCTCGACTTACATTGGCACCCTCTGCAATTTTGTACTCTTATCCAAAATGATAATAAATACTACAAAACTATCCTGCCATCCCACAGAGGTCGTCTTTCTTTCTATTTAGAACGTTTCAGAAAAGAAAGTTCACTATCCTAAATCGGATCCTTTGTT
>CAIGRP010026489.1:0-32478 GCA_903798385.1 Fraxinus cuspidata | reverse complement strand
ATTATTGGCTTCTTGACTCTACAGTAATCTCAGATTGGCAAGGAATAGACAAAATCACCTATCCACAACATGCAAATTATACATACTCTGTTCTTACTGGGATTAAAGCTGGTAACGACGTGGTAAGTTAGATACTGTAATTGTTCAAAAAATGTGCATCAAATGCTAACACCGAGTTTTTCCCCGTTGAAATTTTCAGGTTATGGTCCCTCTCAACCATACAGAATTCATTGATACTTTAACCTCTTTGGCGAACAACAACTTCATTCCAATCAGCAGAATTGATGATGCTGTCTGAAGGAATTTGAAAGTCAAATTCAGCATGGGCCTCTTTGAGAATCCCATGGCATATCATAGTTTGATCGATCAACTTGGAAACCAGGTACCTAGAATCTTATTTGTTGTACAGTCGAGTCATGTTATATAATTTGTTCTATCAACAGGCTCACAGAGATTTGGCAAGGGAGGCTGGGAAAAAATCACTTGTACTATTGAAAAATGGAGAGAAGGCTGATGTCCCAGTACTTCCACTCCCCAAAAAGGCATCGAAAATCTAGTTGCTGGAAGCCATGCTAACAATCTTGGACTACAATGTGGTGGTTGGACAATGACTTGGCAAGGACAAGGTGGCAACAGCCGCATTGCAGGAACCACAATCTTTAACGGGATCTCGACTGCAGTTCATCCAAGTACAGAAGTCACTTACAGTGAAAGCCCGGACGAGGATTTTGTAAAATCCAACAACTTTTCCTACGCGGTGGTTGTGGTAGGAAAACCTCCATATGCCGAATCTGCAGGGGAGAATTCGAACCTTACTATTCCTCAACAAGGTTTAGACACAATCAAGAATGTTTGTGGCAAAGTAAAGTGTGGGGTTGTTCTTGTATCCAGTCGACCTTCGGTGACTCAGCCCTACCTCAAAAATATTGATGCATCAGTGGCTGCTTGGCTACCTAGAACAGAAGGCAACGAGGTGGTGATGTCCTCTTCGGGGACTAGTTGCCAAGAACTTGGTTCAAGACTGTAGACCAGCTTCCAATGAACGTTGGTGATAAACATTATGATCCACTCTTCCCCTTTGGTTTTGGACTCACCACAGAACCAGTTACGGCTACTTAGATTGGTTTTCCTTTAGTTGATAGCATGTTTTTCTTTTAGAACTTCATTTGACAATTTCATATTTTTCAGTTTAACATAATCTAGAGTTTTATTGTTTATTAAATAAGAAAAAGGAAGCTAAAATATTGCCCATGTCATAACACTCGCATGCCAAATTCTAATGAAATCTCAAAACAAGGAATTCAGTGACGGATCTAGAATCCGAAGTAAGTTAGGTCGGTAATTAATATTGACCGTCAACCACCATTGTTGATTAATATTTAATTAAATAATATTTAAAAAAATTCAATTATATCATACATATATGAAAATATAAACAAGTACAACCCAAGTTATAACATAGACGTTAACAAGGACAATTTTCAATTTCCAAGTTCAAGAAGACAATAATAAAGTATTAAGTCTCAGTCAAATAAGGGATTTAAATGAGTTAGTGATATTCATGTGGGCTATCTCGCAATTATAAAAACGTATGAGCTAATAATTATCTATGATGAAGATTTTTTTTTTTTTTGGGATAATGGGGCCCACCATTAATGAATTTTTTAAGTCAGTGAGTTGCCTGACCATTTTAGAACTATTCAGAGAACCAATGAGGGAGAAAGAGAAAACGAGAAGAAAGAAAGGAAAACCAGCGAAGAATGGGAAAAATTGATTAATGAAGAAAGAGAAGAATGAGCCGCCGTGCAAGATTCAAGGAACTAGGAAGAAATCTTCGAGCTTGATTTCAATTTCATTTGTTCAATTACATTTGGTAAGAAAAAAAATTAAATTCAAGAATAGCAATATACATGTTGGGGCTTTTATCTATTTTTCCAAAGAAAAAAGAAACGACAAACAAATCTACTCTCGGCGGAGCCAGCACCCGCGGTTGCCTATGCTCGTCGGGTACTGACTCTGTCACTAAAGGAATTTGTAGTCTTAAAGGCTTTCATCAATACCTGTCAACTCTACTCACGGTAGCAAGAGATGCAAGTGTATGGCCCTTCGTTCCTTTTCGACATGGTCCCACAACACACTACTAAACACAAAGTGATAATATATGAAACAATTAATTATTCGACAAGTGACCTAAATTTTTAACTACTTAATCGACCTGCAAAATATCGCATTTCAATGCACTTTCGAATGTGGTAGTATGTCTAGTTGACAAGACAAAAAAAATTGAGGAGGTCCATCTAATGTAGATGCTTTGTTAGACGAATTGAGTTAGCAATTTCTTTTCTCTATCCTACTAAATATACGATGAAATTTGAACCCAAAAATCTATTTATTAAATTATAATGACACATATAAACTGATGTATTTCTATTTAAATATTATCTATTCCCCAATTTGATGTAGTTAGAAATCAGAATTTTTAATAAATTTTGATAAAAGTTGATAAAATATATGATTAGAAAATTGATAAAAGTTTTGAATCTCATGAATACACGATTAAAATTAATGGTTCATTTTGACTTAGAATTATATGAAAAAAATTAGCTACACCAAATGAGGTGTATATGGTGATTTACGTGGTGCATTGGGCGTGCTATAAAGTGGAAATTACATAAAAACATGTGAATAAAGATCAAATCTCATAAATCAAGGTTGAAGTTTATTTATTCAATTATCAGGTTTTTATCAATTTAATTAAAAATTAAATCTTTTAACTAATTGATGCGCGTATCCCGTTTAATTTAGTGTTTCAAATTTGATAATATTCCAACTTTCATTTTCATTCAAACCCTATTTTCTCTCAAGCACTATCTTCTCTCCACATTATTCGCACCCATCTCCACTATTTCTTCAAAATTAACTGTCAAAAATCTCCAATATCAACTTTCGGTGCATTCCATTTTGTTTACAGTGTGAATGTTTTCAGCGAATAGTAATGACAAAAATGAAGGCTGAAAATAAAGGGAAGAAGACGGTGCAAATGCCGGGTAGAACAAATAAAATGAAGAAAATGAAAAGTCCCAAGAAAACTCCGGCAACAAGGCAAAAATCTCATGGGTCAAGTAAAAAACAGTCTGAGAAGAAGGTAATTTCAAATTTTTTGTTCGTTTATTTAATTCGTGAACTTTTATTTGTTCTACCCAGTAGTATTGAAGGAAATGTGTGGGGGTTTCTATTTTGGAAGTGTAGTTATACAATATAAGTTGAAGTATTTTAAGGAACTTGTTCGAATATTCGCACCCAGTGGTGACCCCCAAATTTTGTTGTGGCACTCTATGTCAATCAATATCAATGATATGGTTTCTTAAATGATACAAGTAAATAATTTCAATTGACTTGGAGATGTTGTGGAAGTGGAGAAAAATCAAGAACCCAATTGGAGACAGTGTAACAGTTTTCTTTTTTAATTTTTATGATTGTTTGAAGTATAATGGATCTGTAACCTACTTTCCACGTGTCATGGAGATTATAATTGGTCTGTGATCTCATTCTATCGCGTGATATAGGATTATACATTTCTGTGACCTGATTGTATTATGTAATTAGTGGTTGTGACGTTAAAAGACATGAGTATACATGTATCTGTGACCTCTTTTACATTTTATCTTATTGTCTGTGTCATGATTTTGTAATTTTTTTTCAATATGTGACTTGTTTGAAAATAATTATATGTGAATCATTTTTCAGTTCTGTCTGCCAAATGATTTGCATCTGTGACCTCGTTTATTCTAATAATCCTTCATCGATTTGATCTTATATTTGCATCTGTGACCTGACATAAACATGTGCTGCAGGTGTGGAAATTCATAATACCACAACATAAATAATTTTTTGGAAAAATCACCACGTCTATGACAAAGGGTGTTAACACGAACTTGAAGAAATATATGAGCGAAGCCCAACGAAGTATACTCATGGGAACATGCTTTGCGCATTTTCTTGATTGTCTTGAAATCGTGATTCAGCCCTAATTGATTTACTACTTTCTACGCAGACACGTGCATACACCCAATGAAAATGAAATGTGGTTTTGCATATTCGATAGATTTGTTAGGTTCTCTCAGGTTGAGTTTTGTTTAGTAGTAGGACTGTGATACACGGGAAACAGTGATGTCCACACACTTGAAAACAGTTCTTCAAATTTAAAGAAAAAATATTTCGGTCAACTGAACATTCATGAAGATGTGAGGGATGCATTCATATCAGCTTGCCAACTTCCAGACCAGGACGTTGTTGAAGTCCTCATGGATCAAGATGTCGCAATGCTTGGAGCTCTGTATTTCATTACATCTTACCTGTTTCCAAGAGATTACAAGAAGGTAGTTGATAATTATTTATTTGTACTTGTTGAAGATTTTTCTGCAATGGACAAGTTTTCTTGGGGTAAGTTCCCTTTTGATACTACTTTGAATGCGCAGAGAGATTGTCTGAGTAAGAGGACAAGCCATTATAGGCTAAAAGGTCTATCACTAGCCTTTCAAGTGTGGATATACGAGACGATTCCTAGTCTTGCTGGAACTATTGTCACAAGGATGTCCAAAACCCATCCTCGAATAATGAACTGGATGGCAGATGAGCACCCATCCGTTGGAAAACTTGAAGGAATTGAATGCTTCTCAAACCCTGATGTAATCATTTTAAATATATTGAATTAATTGTGTAGTAAGTTGTTTATCATTAACAATATTTTTTTCTAATAATTTTATTGTATGGCATATTCAAATATATGATCTGGAGCCCTCAGATAATGAGATGAAAATGTCGTATATGAATGGGGTACAGTACATTACACCAGTTCAACCAGATATTACACGCGATGACCGGAGAAAGAAGAGAATGATGGAAAGTTGAATTCACAGTGCTGGGACAAGTGGAGTTTCAGGTTCATCTAGTGTAAAAATGTCTACTTCGATTCTCATGATCACCGATGGTAGTACTGGTCATGCTGTTGTTGATAAAGATGATGATGACTTTATTGATCTTTCACCGAGGTGTCGGGAGACATTTGTCCATGTAAACTCTCTAGTGGATGAGGGTCCATCAACTGAACCTCATGATGCGTAGAAACCTCATTTAGATGTCCCACCGTCGGATGGTGTAAGTTGTTATTGAGGTTAATAACATCCAAGTACATTATTGTCACTTCTTATTCTCATCGATGGCAAATCGTGATTCAAATCGTGATTCAATACTTACTGTATTGTGATGGCTACCTTCGTATGATTCAAATCGAACTCAGTCATTATGGTATCCACACGCTTAGTATAAGTGCAATTACGATCCAACAAAACCACCGATAATTGGGATCCATTTAGCAAACATACGTGTACATACATCATTTTTGCAGTTTTAAAGATATTATGTCAGGAGTAAAAAATGAATTAATGCAGGTCACAATGTAGTACGGGTCACATTACGAGTTCATGCACGCTACAGAATTATCTACGATATTATATATGTGCTATCAATGTAACGAACGTCACATATTATATTGATTATGCTTAAAAATATTTTCAATTCACATCACAAATTTAAGAAGAAAATTAGAACTGTAAAAGTCAAACTGATAGCATGACATACCAATGTCAATGGGTATTCTTGGCACCGGCAACGGAAAAGTGTTTTTTCAATTTTTGGCCACAGATTGAAATGTTCAATTGAAACTTCTACCCACTCGAAAACTACGTACAGAGATTGTGACTGAAAATCTCGATTCTACTGCCGATTGAACTGTGATCGGATATGAAGGCCTTCGAATTGTGTTCGAAAATCTCGATTTTACCGCCGATAATTGTCAACAGGAATGAACTCCATTAGGCTGAAGCTGATTTCGTATTTTAGGGAGGTATTTTCGAATTTTAGGGAGTCCATGTATAGAAGGTAATGCCACACTTGATTTTGGGAATATAATTACATTTGAAAATTAGAAACATTTGATGTGAAAAATGATTTCTGCATTATTAATACCTTGTTTATGATTTTTTTCCCCCTGCTATATATAAGGTTGTTGATGGGCCATTTTATTCAGCCCAGTAAGATAGTCCATTTGATGGACCAAAAAAGAAGGTATTAAATAATTGAACCAAAAACAAGGAGGAAAATTATTTATTTGTACGATGTTCCATTGGTCCGTGTTGCACACGCGCATATTTTAGCTCGAAATGCAGACAGAGAGATTGCTGGTGGCTCCACCAGCATTTAAAGCTCCCCACTACCCGCCCTCACTCTCTCTCTCTAAGTACCGCCTCAAGATCTTCACTTTGTGTTTACTTTCCCAAGATCCATTTTCCCCCTCTCAATTTCACGTTCTGTATCGCCTTATCTCTCTCTACTCTGTACAGTTTATTGAGCAATTTACTAGCAGAGATTTTACTTAGATCACTGCCGCAGTACATGGATCTATGAACTGTACTCTGGAACCTGCTGCATTGTTGTTGCTGTTGAGCTAGGGTTTACTGATTACCGTACTGGATTTAGAATTCGAAGCTCAAAACGATATGAAATCTTGCGGAGAAGTGAATGGAGAGTTTTTTTGGGAAGTGCTTAGTGAAAGGGTTTTGTTCTGAGAACAATGTTTGTGAATTGCCTTACGGAGAGAGAAGATGCTTCTTTTTCTTCTTCATCTGCTCACTCTGCTTCCTACTAATTTCGGTAATTCTTGGATTTTACTTATTTTTTCTGCTTGCTCTGCTTCCTACTAATTATGATGTTTTATGTATTGGTGGTTATAGAGAAATTGGGGACTCAAAAAGAAGAGAAAAATAAAAGGAAAAAAGAAACTATTATGCTTGCCGACTCTGATTGCAATGTTAAGTATTAAAATTGACAGGTTCATTGTGCTGTGTAGATTTTCCTTTTGAATTGGTAAAAAAGCCACTTGAGAGTTTGTTGGAATCAAGTGTTTGTTATTAAAGCCGAAAATGTGTTATCATATTGACTTTAAATCAAATAAAGCTCTAGCAATGCCTTCTTAGCTTAGAAGAGGAGGAGTGAATCTGGTTATAACTTTTCTGCATTTAAATTCCAGAAGAAAGTTATAAGCACATAGCCATATACATACTGACTGCCACTGTTTTTCTAGTAATGTAATCTACTTGTATGTAATAAAACCGGTGCTACCTAAAAGTAAGTCAGTTTCCCATAAGATTTCAAATTATTATGAATGGACACATAGTTTAATTATTTTATCGAGAACCTGTACACAAACAATGTCAGATGACTGGTTGGGTAAGATTTGCAACCAGTATTAAATGATCCTGTCCGGCCTGCACGGATCAGTTTGGTCATAGACTCGTTGTCTTTTGCGAGCTCGAGTATTTTCTGTGCTCTTTTTCTGAATTTATTCTGGATGAACTTTCCAATCTACAGGGACCCCTTTACAGCACATCTACCTATCTCCGTCTCAGTTGCCAAGCTTACCATCTTCTGCAAGGAAAAATTCTCTAGAACACGGTAAACTAGCAAACTCACCAACTTCCTTTTGTTGGAGTGGAAGCTGTTTTCTCCTTACACTTGTTTTCTTTCTCCATTCTATTTTCATTTTTATTGGATTCAGTTGTGTTGTAAATCAGTGCTTCAGGCTGAATCTGAATTGGCTATATACTCGGATACATCATCTTAGATTTCTTGCTTCTTGTTCCCTTGGTCTTAAGAATATCATCCCATATATGTTCTGCAGCGAGTATAAATTCAATGGGTACATCATTTGCTCCATTTGTAGCAAAGCGGAGGTGGCGGTCTAAGCCTTCTTTGTATTCCTCTACTGCACCTGCTCCTTCTCCAGCATCACAAGGTATCCAATTTTCTCAATATCTCAACTAATTTATTTTCATTTTAAGCTAATAAAATCAAACTCATTATATTAGGTGAACTTCCTAGTCCTGCTGGTAGTACCTTGCCAAGGCATCACCGCCACGCTCATCGTGTGAGAACTCATGTGATTTCTCCATCTCCTTCTGCTACACCTGGTAAATGTTCAGTCAATGACATCTTTCTCACCCTCACTCCAATATTTGATATTGGAAATACATTTACTTTCTAGGGAGCCAGAAGTCTGTAGCAAGAGGGAAAAAAAGGGTTTATCTAATTCTAATTTCCATTGGGCCATGAATACAAATAATCTTTAGATATAAATGCAAAATGAAAAACTATCCATTGATGTTATTTTTGGTATTTACGAGCAGCAAAAGACAACTCAGCTGCCACAATACCCCTGAACATCTTACAAAGACATGACTAGTACTCATGCTCTAAGATTGAAAATTTTTAATTTGCTCAACAAAACAAATACTCCTTAAGACCGTACAAACTCCATTTTATTAATTTTACCTGCTTGACTGTATCTTTTGCTTCTTGTCATTTACGATTTTATATTGTTCATCTCAACAGCAGTCAACCTCTTGAATATTACCTTTTCTTTTTCTGGCTTTGAAACCCTGAAAAATGGTGTATATAATCAAGCTATGCTGTGCCAAACTATTAAGCCTAACTTCCATTATATCTTGATGGGATGGAGAAGAAACAACACTAAGCAACTGTAGGCGTGTGCAATCTGCTTAATTCTAGCTTCATGGGATAATATATTCTTGCTATTATAATATTGGTAAACAGTTGGTCCTCCTAGATTTTTAAAGTCTTCTTCTGCAGCGGTATCTGTCTAGTTCCTTAAAGTTTACAGATAAAAGGGGATCAAAAGAATGATATAATGTTTCTGGATTCGTTGAAGTTTGAGAATGATAGAAAATAAACAAGTCAGTAAACCTTGAACAATCATGTCAGCAAAAAGTTGGCTCCTGAAGGTGGATTTTCTTTTAGCATTAGAATGTAGATTTTGAAGTGTGCTAGAGGTAAGTATTGAAGTGTGAAAATGATAGAAAAGAAACTCAATAGTAAGCCCTGAACAATCATGTCAGCAAAGAGTTGGCTCCAGAAGGGAGTTTCCTTTTAGCTTTAGAAATTGGATTTTGAAGGTGCTAGAGACAAGTATTGAAGTGTGAAAATGATAGAAGAGAAAATCAATAGTAAGCCCTGAACAATCCTGTCAGCAAAGAGTACGCTCCAGAGGGGGCTTTTCTTTTAGCATTAGAATTTGGATTTTGAGGTGTGCTAGAGGTAAGTATCTTATTTTGTATTCTGATGAAATTGAACTGAAAATTACGTGCTACAAATAAAGTTCTTATAAATTATGAATAGTGTGAAACCTTCACTTTATCATCTATTTATTTGGGCTACTTGAAATTGAGGATCCAAGGGGCCTTGTCATTGTTATTAGATATGTCGCTGATGCTCTCCATTGGTCTTCAAGTTGTTTTGGCCAACATAAGACTCAACTCAGCAAAGCCTTGAATTCCTAAGATACTCCTATTTCTCATGACCTCCAAAGGGATTATGTAATGAGTTCAGGTTCTGTTGGTCTTCATAAGCATAAATTACTTGTTTGAGGATTGCATATTTTTAGGCTGTAGTCACCTTCTTCAGATTATCAACTAGCATGCCTAATCCACAAACCTACTAAAATTTCCTTCCTTTCGTATACTGCTATTGTTTTTACTCCCCTTTTAGATTATATATTGAGAAGTACTTCTATATATAATCTAACAGGTTGTGGTCAAACTTGTGCGGAGCCATTTACTTCAGCTCCAATTGGCTCACCCTGTGCTTGTCTACTTCCAATGAAAGTCAAACTTTTGCTGGGTGTATCACCCTACCTTATCTTCTCAGAGGTCAATGAGCTAGCGATTGAAGTTGCAGCAGGCACCTACCTAATGCAAAGTCAAGTGATGATAATTGGTGCTACTGCTGATAGTCATGATCAGGGAAGAACAGTGGTTGATATTAATTTGGTGCCACTGGGGGATAAGTTTGATAATACAACTGCTATGTTGACTTACCAAAGATTTTTGCATAAGAAGATACCTCTAAATAGGACCCTTTTTGGTGATTATGAAGTATTACACATTACTTATCCAGGTACAATTCAAAATTCTTATGTCTATGCTTTACCACTTCAATTATCTATTTTAGAGACTAAAAAGAAGTAGTACAGGTCTCCCTTCTTCACCACCATCTGGCATTTTATCTGGTGACGGTCCAAGTGGAAGTGCCGGAAATCAGCAATACCCTATTACTGCAGATTTAGTTGACAAAAATCAGAAAATGAGCCCTCGAGTAATTTTTGTCATTGCTTTGTCGGCATTTGTACTCTTGGTAGTTTGTTGTACCACAGTTGCTTTACTGTTGAAGTGCAGGAAAGCTGGTAGACCATCCAACGCTGTTGATCCAGTGTTTACATCATCTATAAACAAAAGATCTGGTAAGCATGTAAGCCATGTTTGCATTACATCTGTCTAAAGTGAATATGGACACATTTTAGAACTGATGTGCAGAGACTGATTGGCAAATAAAAGAATTTTATCTATCTTTCACTTCTGCTAAACTCTTATAACCCGTCTGTGTGTGGAATTGCTGACACAAATTTCTTTATATTATCAAGCAAGGCTGAGATGGATTTCGTGATGGTTGTAGGTTTATTATGTATTCAGACACATCTGAAAGATGTCCTGTTGGTCATTATATGTATTTGCTTGCGCAACGAGTACAATTATAAAATATTTATGTTCCTGTAGCTGTGATTGTTCGTTTCTTCTTGTTCTATTTGTTTGGCTTGCATAAACGTCTATATTTGTAGTTAAGTCAGAACAAAATTATCCTATTCACGAAAGCACAAGATAAAGCCACAATGATCAGCTGTTGTCATGTTTGAAATAAAAACAAATTTGTTTATTTCTGGCACCTACTTTTTTTCCCCTATTTATATGCCTTGTTAAAATCTGGTTGACTTGGCATTGATTTCTCATCCGATATGAGATGTCATTTGTTATATTAGCATTGATGGCTATACTTTTCTTCAAACATGTCAACTGTCTAAAGCTGTTGGAGATTTTAAATGCATTTGAATTTTCTTTTATGTCGCAGGACTTGGTTCTGTGAGGTCAAGTAGCCCAGCCAGTTCAACATCTGCGTCTCTTGTCTCTGCAATGCCTGCATCTGTTCTTTCTGTTAAAACATTTAGACTTTTAGAGCTGGAGAAAGCCACTGACAAATTCAGTTCAAAAAGGATTCTAGGTGAAGGAGGTTTTGGACGTGTTTATCTTGGGATCATGGAAGATGCAACTGAAGTAGCTGTGAAATTATTGACAAGGGACAATCAGAATGGAGACCGTGAATTTATTGCTGAAGTTGAGATGCTAAGCCGATTGCACCATCGCAACCTCGTGAAATTAATTGGTATATGCATTGAAGAACGTACACGCTGCTTGGTCTATGAGGTTGTTCCAAATGGCAGTGTTGAGTCCCACCTACACGGTATACTTTTTTTTATTTGCTTAATCTAATTCAAAGCTTCACTTCATCAGGATCTGCCCCGGTGGGGGGATGGGGGTGAGTCATAATGGAACGTGTGTGATCCTGGCTTGTAATATTTGTGTCTTACAATAACATAGCAGAAACACCTTTAGTTTAAGAAGGGATGAACTAATTTGGCTTGAAATTTTGACTCGATCCAGTAGCTCATGTTTCAGGTGCTGACAAGAGCAAGGCGCCTCTTGACTGGGATGCACGATTGAAGATAGCTCTTGGTGCAGCGAGAGGACTGGCTTACCTCCATGAAGATTCTAATCCTCGTGTTATTCATCGAGACTTCAAAGCCAGTAATGTTTTACTGGAAGATGATTTTACTCCCAAGGTTTCTGATTTCGGTTTGGCACGGGAAGCAACAGAAGGAAGTCATCATATATCTACTCGTGTTATGGGAACTTTTGGGTATGTTTCTTTGCTGCAAAAAAAAAAAGAAAAAGAAAAAAAGGAAACCATATCTATCCTAGAATCCTTTTTGTGGAACCAAACTATACCATTAAACTTCTTTGTCTGGATTCTTGAAATAATGAATATAGGGTGCATGCATTGACTGGTTAATTTAATGTATTAACTTAAGGAACGTGATTTAGTTAACCTTATTAATGACTATAACTTAACAGGGTGGTGATTAATTCTCCTCTCTTTTCTGTTGGTGGTAATGTGAAATTTGCCTTACTTTACCAGGTCAAGATCATATGCCTAGATTTATATAGCATTTTTTAACATTTGCTTTTAAACTGTGGTTGCAGGTACGTAGCTCCTGAGTATGCAATGACAGGGCATTTACTTGTCAAAAGTGATGTTTACAGTTATGGGGTTGTGCTATTAGAGCTTCTCTCAGGAAGGAAGCCTGTGGATATGACTCAACCTCACGGACAAGAAAACCTCGTGACTTGGGCACGATCTCTACTGACGAGCAGAGAAGGTTTGGAGCAATTAGTGGATCCCTCCTTGGCCGGGAGCTATGATTTCGATGACATGGCAAAGGTGGCTGCCATTGCCTCCATGTGCGTTCATCCCGAGGTGACTCATCGACCATTCATGGGAGAAGTAGTTCAGGCACTCAAACTCATCTATAATGACGACACAGGTGAAACTTGTGGGGATGCTTGTAGTCAGAAGGAGTCTTCAGCTCGTGATTCAGACTACAAAGGTGATTCTGTGCCTTCTGATAGCAGTTGGTGGAATGCGGGTGGGATTACCCCACGGTTGACATATGGACACGCCTCGTCTTTCATAACTATGGAGTACAGTTCAGATCATCTTGAAGTGTTGGAAAGCAGAAGACAGTATCCAGCTTCAGTCGAGGGTGGAGTTGCATTGCCGATAACGCACGGTAATAGATCAGGTCCTTTGAGGACAGTCAGGAGCAACCGAGCTTTTTACAGATTACAAGGGAGTATGAGTGAACATGGTGGGCTCCTCTCAAGAGCTTGGAATGATGGTATCGGGTTTGAAGCTTCTTTTTAGTGTGTTAAGGTGTACAGTACCGAAGGGCCGTCGCTATTGAGAAAATTGGTTTTCTCGGTGTAGGTTAGGCATTCGAAATTTACTCGATTTCGATTTCGATTTCGATTTCCTTGTGGAGAAGACATGGGAATGGGGGACAATGGCTTCTAATTTTGTTAATCAAAATTCATTAACATACAGACAAGTTGGATAATCAAGTGTATATGCAATCAATTAATATTTGGTTCTTCATTTGTTGATTGAATTATTAGCTCTTCATTTACTCTCTTTTTCACCTTTTTACTGTAACAAAGTTTAATTTGTAGTTATTTGATTCCCGATAAATATGTTCAGTGTCTTAAACTTGGGCCTTAAATAGGCCATATGATAAGAATGTGCAATTAGGGCCGGACTTGAATAACCAAAACAATCGAGTGGGCCATATTTTATCAATTAGGCCTCGGATAATTAATTCGAAATTATTTAAAATTAAAATCATTACTTAACTTTGTCTCAAACCTCAATATCAAGCTACCAAACTTCTAAGCCATGATTAATGCTTAATCTCTAATATCAACCTACTATAATGTTTTCCACTAACACTTCGATGTTATTGTGACTTCTAGGTGTGAAATTATTATTTTAAATATAATTATTCTATGTAGTATTGTTAAATATTATCATCACGATAGTTCAACTGTTTTATTATTATATTTTTAGAATATTATCGTGCCAAATGTTATCACATATTCATATCAAAATAATTTAGTTTTGAACGATGTAATACGACTACCCTGATCTAGAATATCCTCAAGTAGGCATGTGCTCGGTGCAAGACCACCGATATTCAAGCACCATAAATAATGTAAATTCAATATAACACATTAAAAATAATTTGCAATATTTTAGAATGCATGACCGCAAGTCTTATTGTAATTATAACATAAAAAAAATATCATCATATTACTTAATACTTAAGGGAAATACATCAATCTTACATAAATCAAACATAATTTTTTAATACGAGAGTTTTTTATTGAAATAGGACTGAACCATCTAAGTGCCATTTTGATAAGGCTTTGTTTTTATTTCCACTTTATGTAGAAGAATTTCATTAGAAAGTTATCTTACGTCATATTTCTTTAAAAACTCTTTTAGACAAACAACACTTTCAAAAAATTATACCAACATATTCAAAAATATGAAAGTAGCTTCTTAATCTCAAAATAATTTCTAACTTTTAAAAACATCAGCTAAACAGGTCCTAATTTGATTTAGAACATATTTGAGTTTCGTTTTTTTTTTAATTCAAAATGCATTTTAGAATGATATTTTATTGGAGAATATGCGCTTAAAAAATAAGATTTTTTTTGAATTTACGTGTAATATTATTTTATTAAAAAATGTAATTAAAAAATTAAGAGAAAAATATGTTTTGAAAAAAATGGGGAGGAAAGGGCTTAAATCCATTTGTACTAATAGAAATAGGGAATATTCCACGTAATCCCGCTTGATATGGCAGTGATTTAGAAAAATCGCTCTCCAATATTTTGTTAAAACGTTGTCTTTCCACGTCCTCAAATGCGTCAAGCTTGAAACATTTAGACGCGTAACTACGTGCACCTATGTATACCCTATGCAACTTTTATGTCCACGCGCACCCATCTCACGCTCCATCACGCTATAATGCCACAGTTTTTCTCCTCCTTTATTTTCATTTATTCATGTCCATTATTACCCTTTTCTGGAAATGGAATACCAAAATTGCCAATTGTGGACACTTCGTACTCTCGTTGAGCCACTTGGAATGTGGTTTTTGAAACATTCAAGCATTTCACGGTGCACTCCACCCCGCCTCGGGATCGGGGTGGACGGTCTTGATTGAGTGTACAACTTATTTCACATTTTTATTTTTTAATCCATCGAGAGAGATAAATGTTTACAATGTTGAGTAAAATCTCGAGTTCAAATATTTTCATCTGTTTTTTTTTCCTCACTTTCTGAAAAGTTAAACGAACTTTAAATTTCATGTGATCGAGAGCAATAATTTCTTGACAGTGAATAACTTTAATAAAATCGAGATATTGCAAATATAGAATTAGACAATCAAATTTGAAACAATACTATTAAAAATACGTGCCATATTAAGCCATTGTTTTGAAAAATATTATTTTAAATAGTAATTTTTTGAAGAATGATAGTTAAAAGGTAAGAAATTTTTTGAATTTACTCGTAGAAAAAAAAGAGTTTTCAACAACGATATTTTTCTTTTTAACTTCTTTGTTATTTTTTTCCCCATGAAATAATGAGGAGAGCAACACTAACCACCTTGGTATTTAAAAATGTGGGCCCTGTCGGAATCCTTAAATTCCGAAGTTTGCCATTCGTTGTAATAATGCATATCTAGAGGGGCATTAATGGAATTTCATAACTTAATAAACATTTTAATTGTCCTTAAATTTAATTAGTAATTACCTAATATTATTAAACTGGCGCTGACCAAATCCCAAACAACGTGGGAGAGAGTAGTAAAAGAAGTCTCTCTCTCTCTCTCTCCCCTTCATTAAATCACGTTACTTTTCCAATTTTATTATAATTTTTTATTTGGAGCGGTGAATATACAAATCTCATTCTCTTGTCAGATCTTTATTATTTTCTGTTCTATTTTTATCAGAACATTTCAAGAAAATCAAATACTTGTAAATAACAAGTTGGGGATCTATTGTTTGTAGAGATAATCAATTTGAAGTGAATTTTTTCATTCTTTAAGTGAAGGAGGCAGTGTTGGTTTGATCTGCTTTTTGTGAACAATGTTGGTTTCTTGAAAATTTGATGGCTGATTAATAAAGCACTGGAGATTCTGATCCGTTTGAAGTTATTTTGAAAATGGTATAGAATTAGTATTTAACTTTTATCTGGTGATGCTTAATATTCATCTTTGATAGCTTGAGATAAGTTGATCTGTGGTAAATTCAATAAAGGTTTAGTCTTTTTCATTGTTATAAATGATGATGGATTTCTTTATGAATTAACATGAATGTATTTGTTTTACTATTAATATTAACTTACAATCTTTTGCTTTGAATCTTAATATTCGTGGTCTATGAATTTTGTGAAGTAATTTCTGCCTGGTCCAGCCTTTTGGGTGTGGGTGGGGATGGGGAAATGGAGGGTTGGATCCCTGGTTTTAAGTTGCAACAAAAAGGTTTGACTTCAATTTACTTGAAGAGCAGACATTGTACTGGAATGCAGTAATTAATGAATTTGTTGAATGATTGCCTGAAATCAATTTTTCATGTCATTTGGTGTTGAAGATAATATCTAAATGATATGCATTTGGCTTGATGTCAACACTAAATTTTTTAGATCAAGTGGTTTAACATCTACAAATGATATATGAGTAATTGCTCGCAATGTTATGGTTTATTGTGGAAAGATTTTCTTGGCATTGGTGATGGTTTATATATTCTATAAGTTCCGGGGTCGTTGCCTCAATGTGAGACTTGGGAACTCTTTTCTTCCTAGTGGTAGTGGTGGGGATCTGCATGCAGCCAACTGAAATTGAATATTTATATGGTCAATATATAAAAAATGATATGCATAAAGAAGAAAAAATTATCATTGTCTTCTTTCTTAGTTTTCTTTAATTCTTTATAAAATGGAAAATTTCTTTCTTGTGATCTCTGGCAAAATAGCCCCGGACTGAAGCATTGGTAGCCATGCTCATTATGAAGAAAACTTGCGAATGTGCATATATTTGAAAATAGCACGTCTTCCTTGGCACATAATTCATAAAAGTTAATTCCATACAATTAGCGTTTGTTTGGAGGAGATTAACTGAATGAAAATGATTTTTTTGGAGAATATAGGGTTAAAAAAGTAGGAAGAAGTTATGGTCCATAAAATTATTATATTGGGAGAATATGTGATTGAAAAATGAATTTGGGGATAAATGATTTTCAAATAAGTTGTGCCAAGCAAACACTTAGATTGAGATATAATTTTTTATCACCCGATTAACAATCAATGGGTGATATTAAATCTGCAAATAATTTAACTGGCAACTTGTAGTCGTATAAAATGCATTTTGGAATAGTAGATTGAGAGAAAAATATATTTTGGTAAAAATGGGGATCAAACAAGGGCTGAATTTCAACAATGGACTTCCCTGGACTTAGTGTATCATTTTCTTCTATCCTTACCTTTCTGGAAATTGCTCTTCATTACTCCATATTGAATACTGGTCACTGAAATTTTGTAGGTTGCTTCAGTCAGTTTAGGGGTTGGGTCTCTTGTTTGGGTGGAGGATGCTGATGAAGCCTGGATAGATGGGGAGGTTGTGGCGGTCAATGGTGAAGACATCAAGGTCCTTTATACATCAGGGAAGACGGTAAGATGTCATCGGAAGTTAAATATTAACTACGTTTCACACTTTCATTTTCTGTTTCTCTTGTAGAAATCTTCAAGTTCATTTCATTGTAACTATGAGAGAGAGAGAGAGAGAGATGGAAACTGTCTCTTTGCATTAGTTATTCCCATACTATGTACTTATAGTCATATCGTCCTGCTAATTAAATGTAGCCCTTAAGGGTTGAATGAATTTAGGACCCCTCTAATATTTCTACTAAGATTTTCTACAGGTTGTTGTTAAGTCATCCAATGTCTATCCCAAAGATGCTGAAGCCCCACCATGCGGAGTGGATGACATGACAAAGTTGGCATATTTGCATGAACCTGGAGCTCTACACAATTTAAAGTCTAGATACGATATCAATGAAATTTATGTAAGTTTTACAATATCTTATTCATTTTCAGGAAAATTTTCCTTCTCATTCTTCTTTCATGCATTAACCCAGATAATTTTATAAGTTCTTTGACTTGGATGTGTTTGCAGACGTACACAGGAAATATATTAATAGCTGTGAACCCCTTCCAAAAATTGCCTCATCTATATGATAGCCATATGATGGCGCAATATAAAGGAGCGGGCTTTGGTGAGCTAAGTCCACACCCATTTGCTGTTGCAGATGCTGCATATAGGCATGTATTTACTTTAGGTTGACTGTTTGTGTTCATACATATTACACAGCTAATTAAGGTGTCGTTTTGTGGCCACAGACTCATGATGAATGAAGGAATAAGTCAGTCTATTTTGGTTAGTGGCGAGAGTGGGGCCGGTAAAACAGAAAGCACGAAATTGCTCATGCGTTATCTTGCTTACATGGGCGGACGATCTGCAACTGAAGGAAGGACTGTGGAACAAAAAGTTCTTGAGGTAATAATTTTTTTTAATTTGGTGCACGAGCATAGATTAGAAGCATTATTCTGGTAATTTGAGCATCTTACCTTCAGTTCACATATTATGTTACGTGTTCTGTTCTTGTAGTCAAATCCTGTTCTGGAAGCATTTGGTAATGCAAAAACTGTGAGGAATAATAATTCGAGGTATGGAAATTCAACATTTGCAGTATGACATAGGATTTGTTGCAACCATTATCTTATAAATTGATTTTGTTATATTCCGTCTACTAATATTTTATGTGCCACAACAATTACAGCCGTTTCGGTAAGTTCGTTGAGCTTCAATTTGATCAAAGGGGTAGGATTTCTGGGGCTGCTATTAGAACTTATTTGCTTGAGAGATCTCGAGTTTGTCAAGTGTCTGATCCTGAGAGAAACTACCATTGTTTCTACATGCTCTGTGCCGCACCACCTGAGGTGATTGGTTTCTGTTTCATTTTCTATCTTTATCCTTTTACAGAATTTTCACATTTGAGCATCTCATCTCAGATGCTTCCATTCACTAGAGATGAGATCCTAGTAGGACACATTAGAGGAGGGTGAGGTAGACCAAAATTAACTTGGATTCTTGAGATTGGGAAGGATCTATTGCATTTGATGTTTGAATAGATGTAGTGATTAAGAATGCTCATGTAGTAGACCTTGAATTTATTGGGAATAGGACTTTGTTTGTTTTTGTTCTTGTTCTTGATGAATTTGTTAGTCGATTTGTCATAAAAGGAAATTCAAAAAAATAATTTCATTATCTCACCGCTCCATGCGATTGACAACCCCCCAATTGGCTTCTTACTTTAATCCTCACCGTCTCCGTGGATCCACAATCTCTAACCAAGGTCGCTCCACTGTTACAACCGTTCCGAACGCTGGACTGATATCAAATAAGCTCGGGGCGCAATTTCTGACGAGTGCGACCACACCAGAAACTGGTTTTCTTTTACATTCTATACGCATTATGCTTAATCTCTGGAAGTAATTGAATTCCATTAATTTTCTATTCTATACGCATTATGCTTAATCTCTGGAAGTAATTAAATTTCCATTTATTTTCTATTCTATCTTCTTGGCGATTGATATTAAGCAATACATTAACATGCCAAGTATACATCTCAAGGCAGTTTCCCACATCAAAGCTTCTATTGCTTGGTTGCAAATTTTGTTGATGAAGATTGCTTTGTCTTCTTTATTTACTCACATCAAGCATTCCTGCAGTAACCCCAAGATTCTTTCTGAATTCTCTCTGTTGTTACTGCTCTATATAGCTTATCGGCTGCTAATTGAAATTATAATTGTTCATGCCATTCTTATTTTATAGTCTTAAACATATATTGTATCCCTGTTGTTTGTACTGCTCCATGGGATTGAATTATGAGTTTGTCTGTTGATATCTACATGGTATCATGTCTCCAAATATTAGGTCAACACATCCTTCTCTTAAGTCATCACATTTCTTTAATTTCTTGTCAATTTATTTTGAAAAATCTTATGTTTCCAACTTAATTCCAGATTAATCTCATTTTTTTTTACTTTCAGGATATTAAAAAATTTAAGTTGGGCAATCCAAGAACGTTCCATTATTTAAATCAATCAAATTGCTATGAGATAGACGGGCTTGATGAATCGAGAGAGTATGTAGAAACAAAGAAGGCAATGGATACTGTGGGAATAAGTTCAGAGGAACAGGTATAAAGGACATATGTTTTACATGCAAAAGTGTTTTCTCGCTAACTCTATTTATTTTTTTGCCTATCAGGATGCAATATTTCGAGTTATTGCTGCAATCCTCCATCTTGGAAACATTGAATTTACAAAGGGGAAGGAAATAGATTCATCCATGCCTAAAGATGAAACTTCTTGGTTTCATTTAAGAACTGCAGCAGAGCTGTTCATGTAATTAGATTTTTCAAGGGCATACTTAACCTGACAAGAGTAGTTGCTAAATTTTCATTTTTACTGCCTGCTAAAATTAGGAAGATTCAGCCTTTAAAAGTTCAGCATTTTGTAGGTGTGATGTGAAGACTTTAGAGGATGCCCTCTGCAAACGTGTAATTGTCACTCGTGATGAAACGATCACCAAATGTTTAGATCCAGAAGCTGCAGCTGGCAGCAGAGATGCTTTGGCCAAAATTGTCTACTCAAGGTTGTTTGACTGGTAAGCTTCATTTTATGCTTGAAGGAGATGTTCATTAGTTGACGCACATTCCTGACCCAACATATGGTATTTAATAGTGATTTTTGTAAATATTTATAGTTATTGCTTATCTGCAGGCTTGTGGATAAGATTAATAGTTCAATCGGTCAAGACCCTAATTCAAAATGTTTAATCGGGGTGCTGGATATTTATGGATTTGAGAGTTTCAAGACTAACAGGTGCTTAACTGGTATGCTTTGTCTTCATTGTTGACATGGTCTGGTCTGTTTTACTCAGTTACGCAAATAATTAAATATAAGTTGAATATTATATTTGTCCTTGTCTCCTGTTAATTGGTTCACATATAGCTTTGGCAATCTTCATTGTTTGTGATATAGAGAAAGAGAGGAGATAATCTTTTAATTACTTCTGCTTGGTTATATTCACTCTATGTTTTGTTTTTCTCATTTTGGATTGCTTGGGGGAGGAGGAGGAAAGCGGGGGTGTGGCGGATGGGGAGTCAAAACTCAGGGAATGCATGGTGACTTATCTGTAAAATGACATCTTGCTCCTCTCATGGTTATAGAAGGGTGAATTGCAATTTCATGCTTGTCTAAAGTTTATAAATCTAATACTTTTTGTTGTAGTTTGTTGGGAAAAATGTGTCATTCATTGATAATTTGATCTGGCATAGCAACACCTTGTTATACTTGTTACAGGATCTGAAGAGCTAAAATTATCAGCATCCTTCTTGACTTCTGAAATACAAACTTATCAATACTTTTGAAATGCAAACTTTTCAGCTTTCTTTTCATGAATTTGTAAATGTTGAACAGTTTGATTCCAATGTATGGCCTAACTCTTCCATCCATCATGGAGGCGATTATTTCCAACTATTTGCTTATAGTAATCACTCTGAATACTTGCACATATCTACAGTTTTGAGCAATTTTGCATAAACTTGACCAACGAGAAGCTTCAGCAGCATTTTAATCAGGTTTCTTATAGATTCTTTATTCGTCCTTCGTAAATATTTTTCAGAACTTGTCATTATGCTACAGTTTTGTGATGCCTATTAACTTATATGCCAGCACGTTTTTAAAATGGAGCAAGAAGAGTATACAAAAGAAGAAATTAACTGGAGCTACATTGAGTTCATTGATAATCAAGATATTCTGGATCTCATTGAAAAGGTTGTACCATTTGTGCTTTCAATTTCCTTGGAAGTTTTGTTATCCAATAGTTAAATTTGTTTCCTTCTTTAGTAACCGCGTATCTTTACATTCATTTTTGTTCTAAACTCATTGAAGAAAAATAGTCAATCTTCGTATTCTATGCATTGTTTTAAAAAGCACTTGAGGCTTATGCCTTAAGGCATGCCTTGCATGAAGCTTTCATTAAGCATCTCGAACCTTATGCTTTGAGTGCCATTTGTCGAGGTGCATGCCTCTATAAGGCTCGGGGTGGCTGTAGTGCGCATTCCTTGAGTTTTCCCTTTCTGGGGTTTTTATTGATGGCCTCAACTTTCTGTGCTAGTTTTTGTTTACGGCAGACTGTTTAAGGTTTTGGGCTAGTTTTTGAGTCTCTTACAATTTCCCACTTTCTAAAGGTAGATGGGGTTTTCTGTTCCATTTTTATAAATTTTGTTGATTGTAGATACTATAAAGACTTGTGTTCATCTTAAAAGGCCAACCTTGTTAAGAGGAATTAGCCAAACCCTAAATGTTGTTTAATACTTTTACATTTAATCGATGCGAGATATATATTTAGAATGTCTCCACAAGATAATGACTCGTTTGAGAACGTCAATCTTGCAGTCTAAACGCTTGTTTGAGCTTGAATGGCTTTAATACGATATTAATACTTGGATTTCCATCTTAGGGTGTGTTTGAGCCACATTATTTTGGAATAATGTATTTTGGAATAGTAGATTGATGAAGAATGTGTGGTTGAAAAAGAAGGAAATGTTATTAATGTGATGAAAAATATTATTTTATTGAAGAATGTGTAGTTGAAAATGATGGAGAATGTGTGGTTGAAAAAGAAAGAAAAGTTATTGATGTGATGAAAAATATTATTTTATTGAAGAATTAGTGGTTGAAAATGAGTAGAAAAATGAGAATGAAAAAAATAATGTGTACCAAACAGGAGCTTAAAATGTCAACATTTTTAAGAGGAGTAGCATAAACCTTTATATGTTGGTTACTTTTATATTTAACCTATGTGGAATTTTATCTCTTGCCAGACACTTGTGTTTTAGCAAATGTTATGATCTGGACCACTTTTAAGTGAATAATATTCATTCTTATCTATATTTGTTCTTTTATTTTGTAATTCCTCAGAAGCCAGGTGGTATTATAGCTCTTTTGGATGAAGCTTGGTAAGTCTTCCTAATTACGGGGACTTCTATTTACAATGCTTCAGCTTGTTTAGTAATAGAATATTTGATGACTAGCAATTTAATGGTTGCAAATTTCTTGTAGCATGTTTCCTCGATCAACTCATGAAACGTTTGCTCAAAAGCTCTACCAGACATTCAAGAACCATAAGCGATTCAGTAAGCCCAAATTAGCTCGTTCTGACTTCACCATTGCGCATTATGCTGGTGATGTAAGTTTCTATCATCTCTCTATTGTCTGTGTTAGGTTATACATTCAAAAATCTGTATGAACCCGAATATTAAGGAGAGTTATTGAAGAGAATGGATTATCTGAATGTTTTATGTCAGGTAACTTATCAAACTGAGCTGTTTCTGGACAAAAACAAGGATTATGTTATTGCTGAACATCAAGCACTCTTATGTTCTTCCGAGTGTTCCTTTGCTTCGAGTCTTTTTCCACCTTCAACTGAGGAGTCCTCCAAACAATCAAAATTTTCTTCAATTGGCTCCAGGTTTAAGGTTTGTAATTCATTTCTTTTCTTGTCACCTTTCCTAGACTTTCTGCCCGGTAAATTGAGTTATGACTGTTTTTTGCAGCAACAATTGCAATCTCTGCTTGAGACTCTAAGTGCTACCGAACCTCATTATATTCGCTGTGTGAAGCCCAATAATCTTCTTAAGCCAGCTATATTTGAGAATCATAATGTCCTGCAACAACTACGTTGTGGGGTAAGAAGTATATATATATTTTTAATTAGTTGCTTGTACGTTTTTAATTAGCAGCTCAGCTTCCTGCGTGTGGGTTGTTTATGCTTGTTATGCATGTCCATCCAGGGAGTCATGGAAGCAATTAGGATAAGTTGTGCAGGATATCCAACCAAAAGACCCTTTGATGAATTTGTAGACCGTTTTAGCATCCTGGCTCCTGAAGTTTTAGTTTTAGGATAAGTTGTGCAGGATATCCTACGAAAAAACCATTTTATGAATTTGTAGACCGTTTTGGCATCCTTTCTCCAGAAGTTTTAGCAGGAAGGTATGCCATTATTACCTCGCACTTTTTCCTTATGACATATACGAAGCTTACTTTGTCCCTCTAATTGAATTATGTTAGTACGGATGAGGTCACTGTATGCAAGAGGCTTCTGGAGAAAGTGGGACTTGAAGGTTATCAGGTAATGAATTACTTTCTCGGACAGTAGAATATATATCTGGTAGGAGCTCTTTTTGGAAACTCTATTATCAATATATTCCCCCTTAGTAATAATGATTCTATGGAAGTGTTGGATCAGTTAACCTTAATTGCTAACATCTAACATTTTGCAGTAATGCTCTAAAAGAAATTATTATAACTTCCAGAATCCACGAATTTCTTCTTCTATTTTTTTTTTTTTTTTTTTGTAGATTGGTAAAACAAAAGTGTTTCTGAGGGCCTCAGATTGGTAAAACAAAAGTGTTTCTGAGGGCCGGTCAGCTTGCAGAGCTGGATGCTCGTCGGACTGTGGTGTTAGGAAGATCTGCTAGCATTATTCAGAGGAAAATTCGCTCTCACATGGCTCGAAAGAGTTTCATATTGTTGCGTCAGTCAGCAATACAGATTCAATCTGTGTGCAGAGGTACTTAAGTTGGTCAATAAGTTTCTATATTGGTGGAGGTATCCACAAATATTGAGAAGTTTTTGTTGGGTTTTCCCTTTGATGTTGCAGGAGAAGTTACTCGGCAAGTTTATGTTGGCATGCGAAGAGAAGCTTCTTGTCTGAGGATTCAGAGAGACTTGAGAATGCACCTTGCTAGGAAAGCATACAAAAAACTATGCTCCTCTGCTGTTTCATTACAGACAGGATTGCGTGGGATGGCTGCACGTGACATACTTCGCTTTAGAAGGCAGACAAGGGCAGCTATTGTAATCCAGGTAAATTAGCTCTTTGCAGAACTTAACTCCCGAAGACATAAATTACTTCTTGGTATATGTTTCACGGACAACATGACTTTTTTTGGCTTCTAAACGCGTTATTATCTCTTGTATGTATTTATATCTTAAGAGGAATATTACTTGTGCTAATCTGGAAATTTTGATGACTTACTCCCTTAACTGCAGAGTCATTGCCAGAGATTCCTAGCCCATTCAGAGTATATGAAGCTGAAGAAAGCTTCAATAACCACGCAATGCGCGTGGAGGGCAAGAGTTGCACGTAGAGAACTGCGCAACCTGAAGACGGTTTCCCTCTCTCTCTCTTTCCCCCTCTCCTCTCCTTCCCTTCCTCGACACCCTCCACCAATTCTCTATATCTCATCTGTGTATCTGATATCTTCCTTCAAATTCTCTGGTCCTGATGGAATTTTGTCGGATAAATCTTTCTATAGTTCTATTTTCCAGTTGCTATGATGTTGAAACATTTTAAATTTACGTATGTATTATCACCTTAATGTGACTATTCAGTTGAGGGCATTTGAACTAAGAATTCTATGTTGTACTCTTCTTGCCGACTTAGAGGCTGGAAATGGATCAATTAAAAGTTTGGGGGCTAAGGTGATATCTTCATATATGACTCATTTAGCAAGATGAATAGATTGTTTCAAGGTGAATGAAAGGCTTAGGAAATATTATATACACATTGAGTATGCATCTGGACTTGAACAACTAGGTATTTTTGCAGTTACAATGAATGCTTGTAGCATTTGAGTTAAAGCAATTAGCTACTCAAGTATTTTTGAACCCTTCATATAGGATTTATGGAATTGTTCAGCTATGAAGCTAAAAAATCCAGCGACTTCCTTTTCCTTTCTCTAAAAGGAGAGAGACTTACCCTGAAATGTGGTTTACATTTTATGGAATTGTGGAATCACCTCAATTGCTCCTCTTTTCTTTTTACGCATTATATTAACACATTTATCTCTCATTATGCCATAATTTTCATTGTGAAATAATTGTTTAATTTGTTTTCATGGAATGCAGGCTGCCAGAGAAACCGGAGCTCTCCAAGCTGCCAAGAATAAATTAGAGAAGCAAGTTGAAGAACTGACCTGGAGATTACAGCTGGAGAAACGAATGAGAGTAAGTAAACCTTCTGAGCTTCTTCTTTATTAGTTGGGACAATTTTTCAAGTTGCTTTTTTAAGTAAAATAATTTTCAGCTTTCTTTAGTGTCAGATTTTACTTATGATTTTAATTGTAGCTATGAGATGAACATATTTCTTCCAATGCCAGGCATCATAGCTGAAAATGTTTCTGATCCTGCAAATAATAAATGCACATTCAAATATTAGCAATAATGCTGAAAGAAACTGAAAGGAAGGAAGATAAGTTTTACAAGACTAATCAAGAACCCCTACTTCCACCTCTGCCTGAAGCCTAAAAAGAAAATTTAGAAAAAGAAAGATAAAAAAATTATTTTAAATTTGGTATTCAAGTGATTTTATCTCAAACTGAAGCTAGGAAATGTAAATCTTTCACCTGGTTCATTCTGTTAGATGAAAGTGGAGTTTACAATGCTTTTGAAGCTAAAATTAAGAAATATTCTTTGGGTATACATGTATTTAGTTTCCTTTTGTAGGTTTTTTTTTTTTTTTTTTGAAATCTTCTTTTGTTGTTTTTTAAAATGGTTCAAGTCTAAGATTTATCAGTTATCACCATATTCTGTCAGCAATAGGACAAGATACGCATATCGTGAGAAAAGCTTTCAAATCATTTTTATTCTTTTTAACATAGTATATTTCCAAATCCACGTGGCAGCTCTTTTTATCTTTTATCTTTATTCTTGTGGTCTATGCATCTACATTCAATTAATGAAGGCTGATCTAGAAGAAGCAAAAATGCAAGAAAATTCAAAATTGCAATCAGCTTTGCAAGAGCTTGGGCTTCAATTTAGAGAAACCAAAGACATGCTCATGAAAGAAAGGGAAGCTGCAAAAAGGGCAGCCGAGCAGGTCCCAATAATTCAGGAGATCCCAGTTATGGACCATGAAATGACGGAGAAGCTTAATGCAGAAAACGAACAACTCAAGGTAAGCTGATTGAGATTTGGGGAGTTTTTTTTGGTAAAGAGTTAATTTATATTATGTAGAAATGAAGTTATTGAATGCTTATTTTGTTAGTGTATTCATTTTTATGACTTATTGCAGGCCTTTGTTAGTTCTCTAGAAAAGAAAATAAATGAAACAGAGAAAAAATATGAAGAGGCAAACAAACTTAGTGAGGAAAGATTAAAGCAAGCCATGGAGGCAGAGTCGACGATTGTTAAGTTGAAGACTGCTATGCATAGGTTCCGTTCTAACCTTTACGCTACCAGTAGTTATTAATTTCAAATTGGGTTTTCTTGCGATCTTTTGAGACAATTATTTTTATTTTCATCTTTGATATATATATATATTTTTTTGTTAATTATTGTTCTTCACTATTTACAGGCTTGAAGAAAAAATCTCTGACATGGAAATTGAAAATAAAATTCTTCGGCAGCAGACCTTGCTCCCTGCTAAAGGAATGACAGAACATCCTTCTGCTTTAGCAACCAAGGTGAATACTTGTTAGGAAAATCCAACGGTCCATCTCTTGTATTTTCATTAAATCAGTAATTCTCACATTATCCTGTTGAAACTTATATGCAGATATTGGAAAATGGCCAGCATGCCAATGAAGACATCATAACCACTGTACTAATCTTTAATAACTACCAATTTGAATTTTTTAAGGTAGGTTGTTGGACTCTAATTCTGGTTCTCTGTTAATGGATAAGAATTATTTATGCAGGATTCACAACATACTCCAGAAAAAACTTATGAGACGCCTGACAGCAAACCAAAGAGACCACTGGTTGATCGGCATGTATGGGCTTCTAGAAACTGTTGTTTGTTTCATTTGTGTTGACATAAGTTCTTGTTTAACTAAACAGAAACAAGTGTGAAAATTGGTACAGGAGGATGTTGATGCACTCGTGGATTGTGTCACGAAAGATGTGGGCTTCAGTGAAGGCAAGCCAGTTGCAGCTTTCACCATGTACAAATGCCTTTTGCACTGGAAATCTTTTGAAGCTGAGAAGACAAGTGTATTTGATCGTCTCATACAAATGATGGGTTCAGCCATCGAGGTAAGTGGATGACTTTGCACTAATCTCATTATTCTTCCGGATTAGAGAATCACAAAATTCATGGTTTGGTAGTTATTTAAAAAAACAAACGATGTAACAGCGACCCAAAAATCAAGATTTAATAAATTCGTATCTTGGGTAATAATATCATGTATACTGTAAGCTAATTGTGAAAAAGTTTATTTTTATGTTTGGTGGCTGTTATGTTCAAATATGTTTCCTACATCTTGAAACTAATTGATTTATCTCAGTTGTAAATGTAATACAGTAATAGTCTAAACATCAGAGTTCCTTTTCCTAGTGTAGATATAGTAGAGTTGATAGCAAATATGCTTCTTTCCTTGCTGCTCTTTTTTTTTTGGGTGGGGGTGGGCTGGTGCAATGGGGCGGGGCGGGGCAAGGCAGGGCGGAGGGGATTACACTAGAAGCAATATATTAGAATAAACAGAAATCTTTGCAATTTAATCACGCATTCTCAGCCTTCGAAGCAATAAGATTTGGGTTTATGAGCAATGAGCATGATGTTATCCTTGTCCATATGGTATATCTGTAATTGTCTCCATACATGATCAAAATGCCTATTGGATTTTCTAGTGATATGGGCGGAAAATTGAAGTGATGCCTTGACATAATTTCAGATGTTTGCATGGAAATTGTTCATTTGAACTCATGGTGATAATAAGTGCTTTGCCATCTCAGCTTCTGACGAGATTTTTTCTATAATTCTGCAATCTTTGCTTGACACGTCTCATTTATTGAATTGGATTTTTTTCTTTCCATATCTTTCCGTTTCTAGTAATGATTTTGGGGAGAACAATGTTGTGGTTTCAGTTTCACGCCTTTCACAATTTTTACTATGTTACAGCAGATAATTAAATTTTTGTAGGAAAAAAATCATGAATTAGCTTAGCAAGCAACATTAGGAAATCTTGTAATAGATATTGTAGATATCTAAGATGGAACTTAAATGCAGAACGAAGAAAGCAATGATCACATGGCTTATTGGCTATCAAATACCTCTACTTTGCTGTTCTTACTTCAAAAAAGCTTGAAAGCTGCCGGCGCACCTGGTGCAACTCCAGTTCGTAAACCACCTCCGACCTCTCTATTTGGGAGAATGACAATGGTAGCGGAATTCTTTTCATGGTTTTTTTTTTTCATGAGTACACATGTAAGTTTTCATCACCAAACTCTAGTATATTATATTATTGGAAAATTGTATGCAGGGTTTTCGGTCATCCCCTTCTTCGGTCAGTCTTGCTGCGGCAGCGGCGGCGCTTGAAACAGTGCGTCAAGTTGAAGCCAAATACCCAGCTTTGCTTTTCAAGCAGCAGCTCACGGCATATGTTGAGAAAATCTATGGAATTATTCGAGACAACTTGAAGAAGGAGTTGGGATCATTGCTTGCTTTATGTATCCAGGCATGTTAAACTGTTGTTATATTTAATTTTTTTTAGATCGAACATTTTACATTGTGCCTGGATGGAACTTGTTAGTTCTGATTTGGATGCCATTTATATTTTGCATGTATTTTTGATTATTATTATTTTTAATATTTATGACCATTACGAAGTAATTTAAAGCCTTTTATTTCTGTGTAAGTGATTCACTCTGGTGAAATTCAGGCACCGAGAAACTCGAAAGGAAGCGTGCTAAGAACTGGACGGTCCTTTGGAAAAGATTCTCCAACAAATCACTGGCAGGGAATTATTGAATGCCTCAACTCTCTTCTCAGCACACTTAAAGAAAATTGTGTATGGACTTCATTTATCTATGCCAGATTGTTTATACCCTTATTACGTGCTATAAAATGCTAATGGTTGTTGGATTTTCCAGGTTCCACCAGTTCTTATTCAGAGGATATTTACTCAAATATTTTCATACATAAACGTACAACTCTTTAACAGGTCTGGGATTTTTTTATTTGAAATTTTATCCTCCTGTGCTATTGTTATCACTGCAAGCTTAGAAATTTGATCCAAATGTGTGTGATTATGCAGTCTTCTTCTGCGTCGTGAATGTTGTACATTTAGCAATGGTGAGTATGTCAAAGCCGGGTTAGCCGAGCTAGAATTGTGGTGCTGCCAAGCAAAAGAAGAGGTAAGTAATTCTTGTTTATTTTCGAATTATTTCTTCCTTACCTTGTGTTTCGTTATCTTTTTTCTCGCGTAGTCTTGCTTTCTCTAAATATTCTTGGATTACAGTATGCAGGCTTGGCTTGGGACGAACTCAAGCATATAAGACAATCTGTTGGGTTCTTGGTGAGTTCATCCTTTTCAAAGTGCCGTCTTCCCTGGAAACATTAATGTATATTTTAGAAGTTGCTTATTTACTTATAAGTACACCTTTTAAGCTCAGCCAAACATGCTTTTTATCTCTAGCTATGTCACTTATCCATTATCTTTAGCTTAATTCTGTTAAATCCTACCTGCAGGTTATACATCAAAAGTACAGAATATCATACGATGAGATTGTCAATGATCTGTGCCCTGTAAGTCTTCATCTCACTTCCTCTCTTGACCTCTATCCCTACCTCCCGCCCCAACAACAACAGAAGTTTATTGGATAGTTATCTCAAACCAATATTCCAACAAATTGTATGCATTTGCATTAAGATTATCGTGGAAATTAACCACGATTGGAAGGTGTATTTGTTGAGGGATAAATCTCACATCTGTATTATACCAAAATATTAACCAACATATAAGGATTTGACCGACTCCTTTTAACAAGGTTGGTTTTTAAGATGAACCCCAAATTTTAATGATATTATGGTGCCACTTTTCTATCTATGTTTACTCGAAAAATGGCCTTTTTGTTGGTTCTTTGGAATAACGCTCTCGGTTGAGTGCCACACGTTATTTCTTCTTCTCATGTTGGAATTATTGGCCTTCTCAGATTCTTAGCGTCCAGCAGCTGTACAGAATATGTACTCTTTACTGGGACGACAACTACAATACTCGAAGTGTATCCCCAGAAGTAAGTATTCTGTGGCCAAATTACGCAATTTCTACCGTAAGTCCTAATAGTTCATCGTCAATGTAAAAGTTGGTTGAAAAATTCATGCTGAACTCTGAAACAGGTCATATCTAGCATGAGGGTGCTCATGACAGAGGACTCCAACAATGCCGCTAGCAGTTCATTTCTGTTGGACGACAATTCAAGGTAACTTATAATAATTTCATATTGCGATCTGCTGAAAATCTGGAATAATGTTCTTGCAATATAATGACAGCAAAAGAACTGGGAACCCTTGTGCCGGGGTAAACGATTAAAAAAATGTTGGTCACTCAACTTTCAGAGAAGTTTCATTTTAGTCACTGAACCATTTTTGTTCCAACTCAGTCTCTGACTTTCTTGTCTTACAGTTGTGTCACTGAGTAAGCGTCTTTTAGTACAATTATGGATTGTCCGACATTACCATCAGAATATACGTCGTGTTTCTCGATATTTTTTTGCTGCCTTGTCAAAAAAGTGAATTTTAACCTTTTTATTTATGTACTGCAGCATCCCGTTCTCGATTGATGACCTTTCCAAGTCTCTCCAAGCGAAGGATTTCTTAGATGTCAAACCTGCGACCGCACTTCTTGATAATCCAGCCTTCCAATTTTTACACGATTGAGGTTAAGGAACCTTCATAGTACCTAATCTTTTGGTTCGGCTACGCCAGGGATACAGTATACATTGTACATTTGTTTTCGATTTTGCCATATAGGTGTCGTGTAGTTATTCTTTTTCTTCGATAAAATCCTATCAGCGAGATATTGCCTTCGTTTTTTTGCCATATTGGCAGCATTCTTTCTAGGGAGTAGGGTGAAGCATATTTTTACAGTATGGTCATTGGTGGATCAGAAAATCCCACCAGATTTTACTATGTAGTGGTGATTTTTCGACATAGAATTGTATGAAAAATATTTGGTGATGGTTTTGTACATTTCTAAATTGAAAATGGTTGCAATTTAGTGGATTTTTTTTTTTATTATTTTTTTGTTTTGTGCAATGTTTTAATTAGTACTGTTTGTAAATAATTTTGAAACTTACCGAGTTTTAATTTTAACTTCTTGGAATTACCGTTTCAATTTTGAGGAATTTGATAATGGTTCATAGGGTTGGGCGTGAGTTGGATTAGGTTTGTTTTTTATCCAACCCAATATGATTAAGGGAAGATTTCATAACTAAGAGATTAAGTTNATTACCGTTTCAATTTTGAGGAATTTGATAATGGTTCATAGGGTTGGGCGTGAGTTGGATTAGGTTTGTTTTTTATCCAACCCAATATGATTAAGGGAAGATTTCATAACTAAGAGATTAAGTTTCACCAATTTCAAATTTAAGAAACTAAGTTTAAAATTTCAAATTTCAGGTTTTTTTAAATTTTATTTATAATTTAATTAATTAAACATATATTTTATTTATTAAATATATTTAGGTCACAATTTCATATAATTTTGTCACAGAATTTCATATAATTAGTCTCAAATCACAATTTTTATATGTCACAAATATTTTACGGTCACAGTTCAAAAATTTTATAGGTCATAATTTGTTCAATGGTCACAAATCAAAAATTTATATGCCACAATTTATTTATTGATCACAAATTTTTCGAATTAATAATATTGGTCACAAATCACAATTTTTATAAGTCACGACTTATTTTATGGT